>PVLC010048224.1:0-10813 GCA_004027655.1 Graphiurus murinus
CTGAATTAAGCTGTGGAAATAGAAAATTAAGTCACTAAAATTGCTTTGAATAGAGGAAACAGCTTCAAGAAGGGAACTGAACTGAACATGACAAGGTGCCATTTTGAGCACTTCTAGGGCATCTATGGAAAGTTTGGGCTGCTATCTCCCCCTTTTCTTACAGTGTGTTCCACCTTTGTTAGCATGATAATTACTGTAATCATATCAGCAGGGTATAAAAAGGTCCTGCTGTTAATTGTGGAGAAAACAGGAACACTTGGTTATATTTTCTCTAATTATTAAATATGGTATTTGCAAATCCAGAACATTTTTAAAGATGAAGAAAAATGCCTCATTTTTAACACAATGACATCTGTCAATTGCTTCCACTAAACTGAGAACTTCTGAGGCCAGGGGCTGCACATATTTTAATAATCTCTATCTTCATCAAATAACTCATAGTCATTGATACACTAAAATCTTGTGTTGCACTAATACTATATTTTCTGAATTTAAACCAGGCTATTAATTTCTTGGTCTTTACATTTTTCCTAACATATTTATTCCTCATAACATATTCTTTCCTTTGGGTTTTTAAAGTTATCACTGATTTTTCTACTTGATTAATTTATATATATAGGGGAAGTCTTGATTGTTAGATCAAACTTCCTGGACCAAATCAGATATTAATTCTCTTAGCCATGACTTAAACACTCTTAATCAAAATGGTAATGTACATGTAACAGAAATTTAAACAATGGAAAGATGAGTGGAATGTAAAATTTATTAGCTCTCTTTGTACCACCTTCTCTTAATACCATCTCTTCCTCAGAGAAAACTACATGCCTATTATGTGCTTTTCATGTGTTTTTACACTTATTTTTCTTTGCATTTGGAATCATGTCTGCGCACACATGTGCACAAATGTACCCTGTCTGCAAGAATGTTTTTTATACAAATAATATCATATGATGAGGATTGTTTTGAAATTTACTGTTTTATTCTTTTCTTCTTCAATTAATAGTATAGCTACATATAGTAGTTATCTAAATTAGTAGATATACTACAAATGTCATCATTCATTCTCATTGGTAAGCATTTGGATTGTTTCCAGCTTTTGTCTAAGTGAATAAACAATACTGCTGTGGATATTTGGGTACAAGTCCTTCTGTGAACATGTTTAAATTTCTCTTATCTAGGAATAAGGTTGTTGGTTCATACACTAAATTTATGTTGAACTTTAAAAAACCTTTTTTTAATGGTGCATTGTAATCATGCACATTAATGAGGTACAAGCTGGTAGAGGCATACATGCACACATCACTCATTTAGCCCTTCCCCAATTCCCACCCCCCCATTCCCTCCCACCACCTCCTTCTCATGTTCGGCTTAGTGATTGACTTTGATATGTTTGTGATTGTACATCTTGTGTGTGTTGAACTTTTTAAGAAACTGTCAAACTATAGTAGAATGATTGCACCGTTTTATATCTGACAGCAATGCTTGAGACATATGGTTTCTCCATGTCTTTGTCAACAATTGCAATTGTCTACTTTGATGGCACTCATTTTAATTAGTATAAAATGATATTTTCTTGTGGTTTTGATTTGTACTTTTTTTTATTGGTTCATTGTAATCCTACATCTTTGTTAGGTACAAGCTGGTAAATATGCACACATTTCTCATTCAACCTTTCCCCAACTCCTGCCCCATTCCCTCGCCCTCCCTCCTTCTCAAGTTAATTTGTACTTTTCTAATAGGTAATAATATTGACCATATCTTCATGTGATAGGTCATTATTTTTATATCTTCTTTAATAAAATATTTATCCAAAAATTTATTTTGGGTTTTCAATTGGCTTTTTGTGCTTGTGTATTCAAGTGATGCTGTGTTGGAACCTGATGTGTCCCCTGAAAGCTCATTTGTTAGGCAATGCAGCAATATTCAGATGTAAAATAATGGATCATGAGGGGTCTGACCTCATCAGTGGATTAATCCACCAAAGTAATAATTTGGATGGACTTACTGGGAGGTGGTAGAAACATAGGTAGGGCATAGCTGGAGGAAGTAGATCACTGGGGGAATGGCCTTGGGGGCCATATCTGTTCTTATGCCCTTCCCTACCCTGTCATCACTGCTTACTCTGTGGCTTCGATGAGTTGGGCAGCTTTTTTTTTTTTTTGCTATACCCTTACACCATGATGTTCTGCCTCAGCTCAGGCCCAGATCAATGTAGTTGGCTGACCATGGACTGAGGCCTCTGAAACCATGAGCTGAAATAAGCTTTTCTCCCTCTAGGTTGTTCTTGCCTAGTACTTTCGTCATGATCACAAAAAGCTGACTAACAAAAGATCTGAGAGTTATTTTCTTTTTCTCTTTTGAAAAATCTTTCTCTCCCAGTTGGTGGCTTATATTTTCAATTTCTAAGGGGTGCCTTTTGAAGTGCAAAAGTTTTAAATTTTAATGAAATCCAATTAACTAGATATGGATTCATAGCTCAGAACATGTTGCTAAAGCTGAGATCATCAAGATTTTTCTCATACGCTTTCTTATAAAATCACATATTTTTAACTCTTGCCTTAGTTTTCTGTTCCATTTTGAGTTAATTTTGTGTAAGGTATCAAGATATGTCTTAAATTAATCATTTTTCCAATTGTTCCAACATTTTTCTTTCCTAATTTTGAAACCTCTATTAAAATCATTAACTATAAACAGTTATTTTTGTGTTCTTTGTTGTTTCTTTGATCCTTATCTGCCTTTCTGTGAATACCAAATAACTTTCATTATTATTGCTTTATTATATGTTTTGAAATTAGAATGAATAAACCTTCAAATTTTTTTTTTCATATTGTTTTGGCTATTTTGTGTTCTTAGTTTTCCATTTAAATTCTAGAGTCACTTTATCAACTTTCATACTGGAATATTATGATTGCATCATATCTAAAATCAATTTGGGAAAAATTGCAATCTTAATAAATTTGAATCTTTCAATTAATTAATATAGACTTTATTAATTTAGATCTTAACAGTGTTTTATTTTTTCAGTGTCCTAGTCTAATACTTTACTGTTTAATTTATTTCTAAGATTGAGTATCATTTTAATGCTGTTATGAATAGAATTTATTTATTTCCTTTTTCTAAATAATCATTGATAAAGTATAAAATAGAGTGAGTTAATTTATGAAGTCCTAAAATTTACAACAATACGTATAGACCTAGAAGACATTAAGCCAAGTAAAATAATTCTAGGAAGACAGATATTGCATGTCTCTTATATGAGGCATCCACAATAGTTAGAATTCAGAAATAGACAGTAGACTGATGGGGGAGTCACTATGGGGAGTTGTTTTCCATTAGGTATAAGGTTATATAGTTGTTCAAGATGATTCTAGAGATCTATTGAACATCACATCTATAATCAACAGTAAATTGCAAATTATTATTTATTAGTAAATAAATAATGTATTGTGTGCTTAAAAAATGGTGAAGAGGACAGATTTTCTGTTAATTGTTCTTCCTGTAACTGAATTCTTTCTTCATTAGTTCCCTTCCCATGTGGTCCCATCTGGGGTGACAAAATGGTACAAGGTGCCTCCTCTTACTGGCTTCTTGTCCAGTGGTTTTCAACAAATGAAGTCCAAGGACCCATGAAAGGTATAGAAATATGAAAGTTTAATTTTTAAGTCAAGAAAAAAATAGAAGACAAAACTAGCTCCCCCCTATAAAGGTCCCCTAAAGAGTCACCTTTGAAGTTCTTGGGAGGTAAGATTTTAAACTTTATTGGGGTTCCCCATCTTCTTTTTAATGACTGGTCAGAACTGGGTCTTGGGGCACCAATGTCTTTAGCCCAATTTCAATCCTTAATTTGGATTGTTATCTCATGGGCTGGGGGGCTCTGATGTCCTGGCGCCACTTGTCTGCGCGTCTGCTCATCTCCCCCCATCCTTGTTACACAGATTGTCCTTAGAGTGGAGCTCACGGAAGAGGTTGAAGTTTTGTTTTGATTTCCATAGTCCTCCCCCAGTCATTGTTATTATATCTTATTGAACTTCCCCAGTTTTGTTCTTTGTACAGATGGCCTCTTTTAACCCTTCTAGTTCCTAGGTCTCTGCCCTGCCTCATTACCACAAATCAGCAAATAAATAAAAAGCAAAACAAAACAAATAAAAAAAGGGATGCAGGAAACTTTGGGAGGTACTGGGTATGTTTACTACATAGATGGCAGTGATGCTAACAGTCATATGCATATTCAAGCTCATCCAATTGTATTAATTAATTATGTACTTTTTTGTATACCTGTTAGGCCTTGAAAAAGATGTATTATGTAACCTGATGAAGTTATTTGTCCCAGTAGTGTTTCAGTGGATTCTTTGGGATTTTCTACAATATTTTGTTATCTGTAGATAAAGAAAGTTTAATAGTTTTACTTCCTATATACGTCATCCTTTCTGATCTTTCTTCTCTTTTTCCCCTTCCTCTTCATTCTGCTTTATTGTACTAGCTGAAATCTCCACTACAATGTTAAATAAAAATAGTGAAAGCAGAGAAGACAGTAGCAATCTTGCCTTATTCCCAAATGTATGAGGAAAGACTAGTTTGATGTTAACTGTAGGTTTTTCATAAATGCTTAAGGTCCTGGAAGGCTCTCTTCTTTACGTACCTTGTAGTGAGTTTAAATCATAATTGAATGTTGGATTATTGTCACGTACTTTTTCTGTCTTTATTAAGAGATTCATGCCATTTTTATCCTTTACTTTAATGTACATATTATATTAATTGATCCTTAGCAGTTAAATGAGCTTCACATCATTTCTGGGGTAAATCCCACTTGGTCATGGTATATAATTATTATTATATGTTATTTGGTTTGCTTTGTTGAGAAAATTTTCATTGATTTTAATGAGGGATATTGATCTATTAATTTATTTTCTTGTTTTTTTTTTTGTCTGGTTTGGTCATCTTGGCCTTATAAAATAATTTTTATGGAAGAGTTAATTAGGGAATATTATCTGTCTTATTGAGTTAGAATTAGTAAATCCAGTTAGTTATTGTGCTTTCAAATGCAGAATTTCTGTTTTTTAAAAATAGGTTTTTAATTTGAGATTCTCTAATGTGTTATGCTTATCATGATTTTCTTTAATTCTTACGGACTTGCTTCCTTTGGTCCTTTGAATATATGTTGGATAGATTTGTGATAATCTTATCATCTTTATCTGCTAAGTTCAACGTCTGGGAGTCCTTAGAAACAGTTTCAGTTGACTTTAATTTTCCTTTTAAATTTTTCCCTTATCAGAGGTCATGTTTTCCAATTTTCCTTCAGATTTCATTTGTTGTTGTTGGAAAATGAAAATTTTTGTTATATTTCAGCAACTCTGATTTCTGATTTTCCCCTGCTGTTTTTATTTTTTATATCTACTGTTTTATTTCTAGCTAGTTGCCTGTAGTAATTCTGAGGAGTCTATCTCCCCCTTATTCTATAGCCCATTCTGTTTCTGCTTAGTGTTTTATTATTATTTACATTTTTTAATAATTTTTTCTTTTTCTTTTCTTTTCTTTTTTTATTATTCGTGCATTGTTAGCATGCATCTTTGTAAGGTACAAATTGATAACGACATATGTGCCCACATTTATCATTTGACCCCTTCCCCAGATTCCCACCCCGCTCCCTCACCCTCCCTCCCTCTCAAGTTCAGTTTAGTGAGTAACCTGATGTACATTAGGGTGTCCTCCTCTCCCCTGTGTCCATCCCCTTCGGTGAAATCAACTTTTTTTTTTATCAAGGGTCTCTCCTTTTCCATCTGGAGACCCGCTTATGCCCCATCTTCTTCCTAGCATCCGCATATTAGGGAGGATATATGCTTCTTTACTCTTTGTGATTGGCTAATCTCACTTAACAATGTTTTCCAGTTGCATCCATTTCCCTGCAAATAACATGATTTTCTTCTTCTTTATGGCTGAGTAAAGTTCCATTGTGTACATATCCCATAGTTTTGTAATCCATTCATCTGTCGATGGACATCTTGACTGCTTCCATAGTTTGGCTATTGTGAATTGTGTAGCTATAAACATAGATACACATGCGTCGGTCTGATAGTTTGGTTTCCATTCTTTGGGGTATATACCCAGAAGTGGTATTGTTGGATCATATGGTAGGCTCATTCCCAATTTGTCTGAGGATCCTCCATACTGTTTTCCAAAGTGGTTGCACAAGTTTGCAATCCCACCAACAATGTATTAGAGTTCCCACTTCTCCACATCCTTGCCAGCAGTTGTTGTTTGAGTTTTTTAATGATTGCCATTCTGATTGGAGTTAGGTGAAATCTCAAGGTAGTTTTGATTTGCATCTCTCTGATTGCCAATGATGTGGAACATTTCCTCATACATTTATTGGCCATTTGTATTTCTTCTTTTGTGAAGTGTCTATGTAGATCCTTTGCCCATTTTTAAATTGGGTTATTTGTTTTCTTGGCTGTGATTTTCTTGAGTTCTTTGTATATCCTAGATATTAGACCTCTATCTGTAGAGTAACTGGCAAAAATCTTCTCCCACTCTGTAGGCTCTCTGTTGAGGTTCTTGATAGTTTCCTTTGCTGCACAGAAGCTCTTCAGTTTAATGCAATCCCATGTATTGATCTTCCTTTGAGTTGCTTGTGCTTTTGAGGTCTTGTTGAGAAAGTTTTTACCTGTGCCTATGTGTTGAAGTGTTGGTCCTATGCCCTCTTCAAGTAGCTGCAAGGTCTCCAGCCTAACTTCTAGGTCTTTGATCCACCTTGAGTTGACTCTTGTGCAGGGTGAGAAAGTAGGGTTTATTTTCATTTTCCTGCATATGGTTAACCAGTTTTGCCAACACCATTTGTTAAAAAGACTATCTTTTTTCCAATGTATGTTTTTGGCTCCTTTGTCAAAAATCAGTTGACTGTAAGCCTGTGGGTGTGTTTCTGAGTCTTCTATTCTGCTCCATTGGTCTATGTGTCTGTTTTTGTGCCAATACCATGCTGTTTTTATTACTGTGGCTTTTTAGTTCTTAGCAACAAGAACCATGCAGGAAGTATCACAATACCTGACTTCAAACTCTACTACAATTTTTTCTTTTTTTAAAAATTGGTGTATTGTAATCATACATCTTTGTTAGGTATAAGCTGGTAAAGGCATACATGCATACATTGCTCATTTAACCGTTCCCCAATTCCCTCCCCACCCCCTCACCCTCCCTCCTTCTCAAGTTCAGTTTAGTGATTGACTTTGATATTTTTGTGAAAGTACATCATGTGTATTAGGGTGTCCTCCCCCACACATCACCTTCAGTTAAGTCAACTTCTTTGCTCATCTAACTTCTTTGCTCATCTTCTTTATCTGGAGTTCCTCTTATGCACCATTTTCTCCCTAGATCCACATATTACGGAGAGCATAAGATTTTTTACTTTTTTGACTGACTAATCTCACTTAACAATGTTTTCCAGTTGCATCCAATCATGTCCTGCAAATGACATGATATTGTTCTTTATGGCTGAGTAAAATTCCATTGTGTACATGTCCCATAGTTTTGTAATCCATTCATCTGTTGACCGACGTCTTGGCTGGTTCCATAGTTTGGCAATTGTGAATTGTGCAGCTATACACATAGGTACACATGCATCTGTCTGATAGTTTGGTTTCCATTCTTTTGGGTAGATACCCAGAAGTGGTATTGCTGGATCATATGTAGGTTCATTCCCATTCATCTGAGGATCCTCCATACTGTTTTCCAAAGTGGTTGCACTAATTTTCTATCCCACCAACAATGTATAAGGGTTCTTACTTCTCCACATCCTCACTAGCCTTTGTTGTTATTTGTGTTCTTGATGATTGCCATTTCGATTGGGGTTAGGTGAAATCTCAAGGTAGTTTTGATTTGCATCTCTCTGATTGCTAAAGATGTTGAACATTTCCTCATACATTTATTGGCCATATTTATTTTTTCTTTTGTGAAGTGTCTATTTAGATCCTCTGCCCATTATTTATTTATTTTTAATTTTTTCTTTTTTTTTTAAATTGGTGTGTTGTAATCAAACATCTTAATGAGGTACATGATGATAGAGGCATACACTCACACAACACTCATTTAGCCCTTTCCCTATTTATTTAGTTTTAAATTTTAAACTCTGACTTCCTAGTGGTCACCCTTGAGTCAACATAACTTGGCATTTGGCCAGATTGGTCAAGTGATTGGCTCAAGCCAAGGTGTGGTTTCAGAAGTGCCTTCAAAATTCAGTTTGTAAGCCTTTCCTGCATTTTGCTATCTACTCAGCCCTCTTGTTTCACCTCTGCATGTGTGATGGATTCATGTTCAGCTAAGGATTTGTGATTATTCTTTAGTTTCACTTTGTCTTTGTGCACAGCCATTTCAGACTACCCAGGATATGTCATTGCTTATCAAGGCCCACACATCCCCTGGGTCTCCTTGTTAAATTTCTAGCTAGTCTACAGTTTGTTACTAGATGCACTAGGATCACAACCTCAGGCAAGCCATGACTTTGGTCTTCCCTGTGCTTTTTACATCTAGATGGTTACTGTTTCTGACAGTGCCTAGGAGCACTGACTTTTTCTAACCTTTACTCCAAATTAAGGCCTCCTTCCTTGGGCAATAAAACTACTTGTTTCATAGCTCATCCCTACCCTAGAAGAGCTATTATGTTAATGGTGCTCGTGGAGTATGGGGGTGTTGGTATCAGCTTCAGACTATACCCCACAGATCCCCATGGTTACCATCCAAGGTTTAATATTTGTTGTCTGCCATTGGTCTCTTTCCAATGAAGTTATATGACATTGGTGCCTTGGTCTATCCCAGAGTCCTGAAATCTTAGTTTTTGGGATTTTGTTCAGTTTTATCATTGCTTTTTGAGAGGATTTGCTGAGCTTTTCATTTCACCATTTCAAAAGTGCTGCTCACTTTTTATCAGTTATTCTCAGAAGCATAAAAATAAGGTCACCAAAATTGTTCACTTAAGATTTCTTGAAAATTTCTATCATTAAGCACACTTGGTTTGTTGATTTCTAGGTGTTTGACACATGCAACCAGGTCATAATCACCTGCTCATTCTATAGAATTTGCTCATAGTTACTCAAAACAGCTTTATGATGTGATGAGATTTTACATAACATTTTACTTATGATAATTTAGTAACCTACATTGGTTAGTAAAGTGAAAATTTTCATTGATTTTTAGTACTTACATCTTCCTTTGAAGTACATCTATTTCTCTTTACTCTGTAGAGAGTCAGTATGCTATCTTTGAGGATTTGGAGTTTCCAAAGTGATAATTCCGAGCAGGCTCTTTTTTCCCTTTTTTTTTTTTCATTCATCTCTGGTTAATGACTTTCCTGAATCTCCCCTTTCAAGGACATCTTTTCAGTAGTTTCCAGACCTCAATTTGTACCATTTGTGTTCAGTCCTCCCTCTGACATATCTCTTTATTTTCTTATTTATAGTCTTCTGCTTTTTTTTTTGGTGAGAAAACTAATGCTGTTTTAGAAATAACTTGTAAACCATTAAAAATCTCTTGCTCAAGTGGTTTGGTAAAGTGGAAGTCTTCCGTTACCTGAGCCTATAAAATATGGACTCTATCATGAGTCTTCTCTTCTGTAAAAGGAAGAGATTGGACTGGCTCAATTCTAGGGCTATCTATCTCTGTCTCTGTGAGTCTGTGAATTTGAGTTCCAATATTAACTATGAGGCATTTTTGTTACCAGGTGGGAGATTTTAAAATCTTTCTGCACAACCCCAGTTCTTGCTCATTTGCTTGCAAAGCATTCAAACAGAAAGGATGGGGAATACAGGAGGTTCATTTAGAGAAGGGAAGGCACCATATGAGAAAGGCCATGAAGAGAAGGGAAGGGTCACACTCCATGGGAAAAAGGCTTGAATGGGCCATTCCCACGTAAGGAGAGGCAGCCTGTGGTAATGAGACTACGCTCCAGAGATGGGTCTGGAGTGATCCATTCCCAAGTATGGAAAATGACATTGAGTGTTGCATGTGTCAAATTTTATAGTACCTCGGGACACTTTCTTTATACATATTACATTTGGGGTGATTGGCTGTTCTTTGCACGTTACACCTTAGTGACCTCCTGTTGTTTCTTTGCACCCTTCCTACAGGGAAGAAGGTCAAAGTGAGCAAGACTCTGTGGGTAAACTTTCAGTTCATCCCAGCCAACCTCATTTCTACTCCTTTCCCACAGGGGAGGGAGCGTAAGTGAGTCTGTGCAGGATCAGTCTGTCTAGTTGCCCCAGTCGGTCCCTGCTGCTAATGTCTAGCTAGCTACCTAGCATTTTATTAATAGATTTGGTCTTGTACATTAAAACCATATGAAAAGGGCGGGCCTCTCCTTTTAGGGTTCTTGTCCAGTGAATTTCAATAGAAGAAGTCCAAGGGTATAGACATATGAAAGTTTAAGTCAGGGAAAGAGAGGACAAAGAAACTTCCCTATCCCACTCAAAGGGGGGAGTCCCTGAAAGAGCGAAACCTTGAAGCCTTTGGGGAGTAGACTTTAAAACCTTGCTGAGAGTTTCCATCTGTTCTTTTATGATTGGTTAGGATTGGGTTTTGGGGAACCAATGACTTTTGCATAATTTTGACCCTTAATTTGAATGATTATCTATGGACTGGTCAGGACCCTGTTTCCTGGTACCCACCAGTCTCTCACCTTCCTGTTTACCTCCCCTAACCTCACATAAGGGAAGATATAGATGACTGCTTTAATTTTTTTCAGTTTCCAGGTCCTCTCCTCCTCCTCCTCCTCCTCCTCCTCCTCCTCCTCTCCCCTCCTCTCCCCTCCTCTCCTCTTCTCTCCTCTCCT
>PVLC010048225.1:0-10923 GCA_004027655.1 Graphiurus murinus
CAAATTGAAATTACAACTACTTAAGCAACTGGTTAGCTTAAACAGAAGGAGTAAGATCTAGAAATTATTACTATAAAAGAAAAACAGAATAGTTAAATATAATTTACATGAAAGAGCTAGCCCAGTGTCACTACATAAATAGATGGTAGCTATTGTTGATAATGATGAGTCTAAAGACTTTTCTTTTTTAATTTTGTTTTATATAATACTAGCTTCCAAATATACATTGAGACAGTATGGAGAAAATATTTCATAGAAAATTATATAACCATGTAATAAATGCTAAAACACAGAGTAAAAGAGTTATAAGAGATTGGTATAAAATTGGGGTGAGAAATTATCTGGAAAATATTGACCTAAGAGGTTGAACAGAAAACTTATCTCTGAGTTCTCTAGAAGCCAATGAAAGAAGATAAACATAGAAATATAGCTTTTATAGCTAAATAATAAGGAATCATGCCAATGTCCCAGAAGTGACAAATAGTACCCTATCTATACAATCAATCAAAAACTTATGGGTATTTACAAAAGTTAGGTGACCTATTTCTGCTGTTAGAGGCCCTTCTAGTTTAAAGCCTTCAATTATGTATAAAAAAATTCTCACTCAAAAATGTTCATGTTCAGAAAATAAATTATGTGATTATCTTTTGCAATAGCAGAAAAAGATACTGAGACACAAGGACTGATTCAGGTTTAATGAGGCCTGAAACTCAGATTATCTTAGCAGACTTCTTTCAGACACAATCTATAATTACATATTCAAAATTAGGAAGGAAATATATTTATGTTGAGGGAAAAAATAAGTCACACAAAAAATTAAAACTTCAAAAAAAAAAGCATTCCCAAATAACAAACTAATGGCCTGCAGTAACTCTCAAATTTTTTCCTACATTTATCAGCTCCATTCTTTAAGAACACCTCTGTGCAGGAAAACAATTTCATTATATTATTATCTATAGAGAAAATAACATGCTTGATTAAACATTTTTATTATTACTGATAAGTTTCAGTTTCTATAAGTTTGCAATGTGTTTGTGATGTCATGTATATTCTTAGAATTGTTGTCGAATTTGGAAAAATCTATCAAGTTTGTGAGATTTTAGAGTATATTTTAAGTTTTCTTGTGTAGACTAATTTTAAGTATTCCATACACTGATCGCATATGTTATCAATGTTTTAGTTGTCTTTGATAATGTCAATAACTCATGTAAAATTGAAATCAAATCAACAAGATATTTAGACATTCTTTTCAGTGGATTAATCTGATGTGATCCTCTTCAATAATTGGATTATCAAATCATCCAAGAGTCTGTTACTTCCAAGAGGAATTTATCTTTCTTCTTCAGAATTCATTGTGTTGAGTGTTCTACTTGGCATTTTGTCTTGAATTTCCAGACTTTAGCAAGAGAAGGGCTATCAGACACACAAAGATAAGATCTGAAACATTGAGATGCATAAAAGAGGCAGCTTCACACACAGACTTACTTGCTTCTACAAGTCTGTGCCCTACAAAGACAGGAATTGTGATAGATCTATTTCTCTCTATTCCCATGAAAGAGAAAAAAGTGATAGTTGCATAAATAGTTCATGCTGTGTCATTAAATCTATTCCTGGTAGACAGAAACTTCTAGATTCACTTGGTACCAATGGAAACAGAATCCTCAAGTGCTCTTGAAATATTAGCTGTGGCCATCTACATTTCAAACCCTGTTTTGGTTGGTTAGTTTGTATTTGTTTTGTTTGTATTGCTGTTTTATCCACTAATTGTGCTTCTAATTCTGTCCATGTTATGACCTCAGGCCCCACCAGAGAAGTTAGCACATTTTATACCGAGATGAGTAGAAATAGCATAATTCTACCTGTCTCTTAGTTAGAACAATTAATTCTGTCTTGTAGTTAAAACGATTCTACCTGTCTCACAGTTAGAACAATTCTACCTGTCTCATAGTTAAAACAGTTTTACCTCTCTCTTAGAACAATTTTACACGGCTCATAGAACAATTTTACTGGTCTCATAGTTAGAACAATTTTACCTGTCTTGTAGTTAGAACAATTTTACCTATCTCATAGAACAATTTTATCTGTCTCTTAGTTAGAAGTGCTCTTGAAATACTAGCTGTGGCCATCTACATTTCAAACCCTGTTTTGGTTGGTTAGTTTGTATTTGTTTTGTTTGTATTGCTGTTTTATCCACTATCTTTGTGCTTCTAATTCTGTCCATGTTATGACCTCAGGCCCCACCAGAGAAGTTAGCACATTTTATACCGAGATGAGTAGAAATAGCATAATTTTCCACTGAAGTAACTGCTTTCACATTACATAACCCACTAAATCCAAAATAAAAGGTTGGCCAACCCCAATTCCTCTTAGAATACCTAAAATTTCTGAGGTCATGCTGATGTTACCAGACAAGAAGGAACTGTGTCAAAGAAAAAAGAATGGGCCCAGGCAATGGTTTAAACAGAACATCAATAAAACATTTCACTTTTGCAATTTTACAAATTTTTTGACTTTATGGACCCTATGTTAGGAACCTGTGAAGGCCTCGGAAGGTACCTTCGAAAATGGAGGCCCAATTGGTTAAACTTCATCATGTCACGGTGAAACTGCCTCTGGAGATCTGACACAGAGGGATCTCCCTCACTGCAGACGTCAGTAAGGTCCTAGAGCCAAGAGTTAAGCAGAAGCAAAAACCACCTCTGCAAAGGCTTGGAAGATAGATATGTGTGGGTTAAAACACAGCAAACTAGAGAAATTAATGTTTAGTGTCGCCCTTAATATCAATACTCAAAAAAAAAAGTCTCATAAGACAATCCAAAATTGAGATAGCTAGGGAAATAATTATATATTGCTAATCTGAAAGACATCTGAGGACATATAAAATGTGAAGGACATACCTAAGGACATATAAAATGTGAAGTTCCCAGACACTTTGTTAACATCGACTTCTGTAAGGGTGGCTCTACTGTTTCCAATCTGTTTTCAAGAATGTTTACTTTGGTAGCAGTTAAGAATACACTTTGGATATATATATATATATATATATATATATATATATATATATATATATATATATATAATTTACCTTGGATTTTATGAAATTATGTTTGGAGTTATGGAAGATGACTGAACCACCCTTCTACAGTTAAAACTATACATGGGAAATTTTATAGCTACTTAAGAAAAATAATTTCCTACCTTAAAGAATGTAACATTGTTGGTTTTTTTGTTTGTTTGTTTTTCTTTTTTGGTACAGGGGATTGAACCCAGGGGCATTCTACTTCCGAGATATGCTCCAGCCCTATTTTTCCCCTCACTGGAAAATAGGATCTCGGTAAATTGCTGAGAACCTTGCTAAATTGCTTAGGCTGGCTTCGAACCTGCAATTCTCCTGTCTCAGCCTTCCAAGTATTGGAATTATAGGCATGTGCCACCATGCCTGGCTCCTTGTTGGTTTAAAAAAAATGCCTGTAAGGGGAGTTTGGGGAGAGGCAGCATGGGTATAGGTTTATCAATAGATACTAGGGTAGTTAGATAGGATTAAGAAGTTCTGGTGTGCTATCACAAGTAGGGGGACTATAGATAAAAATTATATATTACATATCAAAAAGCTTGAAGAAAGGAATTTAAGTGATTTCACCATAAAGAAATGATAAATGGGCCAGGCATGATCCATTTATATACCTTGCCCTGTCATCCCTGTACTTAGGATGCTACAACAGGAGGACTGCAGGTTTGAGGCCAGCCTCGGAAACTTAGGGGGCATTCAGCAACTTAGTGAGACCCTGTTTCAAAATAAATAGGGCTGAGGGTATAGCTCAGAGGCAGAATGCCCCTGGGTTCAATCCTCTCTCCCTCTCTCTCTCTCTCTACACACACACACACACACACACACACACACAGTGATAAATGTTTGAGGAGCTAGATATTTAACTTGATTTAAACAATACACCATGTATACATGTTTTGAAACAGTACATGCTACCCCATTAACGTGAATAATTTTTATGTATCATTTAAACTAATTTTAGTTTTTAAAACAAAATGAACTTTCAAAAATTAATCAAAGTTCTTGTTCACATCAATTGAAACAGTTTTATCTCAAAATTACTGAAGAAAAGAAACAAAAGGCAAAAGCAAATGGATTATTTAATGAGTTATTTACATCTTCACTAAGAAAACAAAGGAGTTGAGAGAGGGAGAGACCTACCTTCAGCACTCTCCTCTTCCTTGTATGGGGTAGACCCTCCACAGTTGGGGAGACAAGTAAGGCTAAGGCACCCTAGGCTCCTGGATGGGGGGGGACTTCTTGGGGAAATCCAGAGGGAAGCAGCCCCTTTGCTTCTCTGCTTGAAAAGAAGCAGGGATGGGGGATGCCCAACATTTCCATGATCTCAATCTTCAGTTTCATGAAGGAGTTGATATGAGGTCATAAGGCCTGATACTCATTCTCTGGTTTCATTCTCTCCTGTCTCCTGGATATTCTCTTGGTCCACCTTCTTATTCTATGTGTCTAACATATAATATTACCCTGCACAAAATTATGTTCAGCTCTCCTAGTATCCTTCACTATTATCATTTAAGCAGTTAACAACTGTGTGTGATTCTGTGACATGTCTTTGTAGATAAACTTACATCTGTATCTGAATTATACAAAAAATTGTGCTTTGCCATATCCTTCAAGAAGTAGAAAACCAGCCAGGCGTGGTGGCGCACACCTGTAATGCCAGTACTTAGGAGGCTGAGACAGGAAGATTGAAGGCTCATGGCCTCCCTCAGCAATTTAGCAAGGACCTCTGTAACTTAGCGAGACCCTGTTTCAAAATAAAAAAACAAATAAAATAAGGCTGGAAGTGTAACTCAGAGGTAGAATGCCACTGGGTTCAATCTCCAGTACCACACACACACACACACACACACACACACACACATACACACACACAAAAAAAAAGGAAGTACAGTAGAAAACCATCATTAAAAATACCAAATATCATAGAGGATTAAAATATTGTAGTTGAGGATTATCTTCCCAAACCATCTCTGTATGATGATTATTCCTTTTTGTTATTTTAAACCGTATCAAAGATTCATGTTTACTTTTATAGTCAAGAATGTAGCAATACACTTTCAGCCTTAATGTCATTTTTAATAACATATCAATGGCTTTTTCTCCAAACATAATCCAATTTAAAAATATATTGCATAATAAATTTATATGTAGCATGAGTCTATGTTCCATTATTTCACCTGAGAAAAGTTATAATGCACTCCTTGCCTAACCCAAAACCACATTTCCACAAATATTGCCAAAATTTTTTTGTATATCTGAATAACACATAATATAAACTCTATAACACTGAGTAATTATTAATATCTAGATAGCTTGCTAATATTATGTATGTGTCCTAAATGTAATGATAACCTGTAGAATCATATATGATCAAATTATTTTTCTTTCTGTATTATTATGCTATGTATTGCAATTATAAATAAAATTGAAAATAAATAAATTAATATACATAAGGAATACACTAACAGCGAAACAAAAAATAAAAAGAAAATCATTACAAAGCTGGTTTAACAATTAAAATATGGTTTACTACAGTAGTTTTCTATTTATTTTGAGTTATACATTTTTAAAATCATAACAAATGTTCAAATATGAATATTCAGAATTAAAAGTGAATTTTTACAAATGTTTTTGAAAAGGAGAATGATTTTAAAAATAGATTTTTTGTTCAACATAACATCTCTGCAAGCATTTTTTTTTTTTTTTTTTTTTTTTTTTTGTGGTGCTGGGGATTGAACTCAGGGGCATTCTACCTCCGAGCTATACCCCCAGCCCTATTTTTTATTCTTTATTTTGAAACCGGGTCTCACTAAGTTGCGGAGTGCCTCACTAGGTAGCTGAGGCTGGCCGCAAACCCGGATCCTCCGGTCACAGCCTCCCAAATGCTGGGATTACAAGCGTGCACCACCACGCCCAGCCTCTGCAAGCATTTCTAAGTGTCTAAGTGTATTATGAATGACTGAGCAAGACCTGGTTAACAACTTCAGAAGTACAATTGCATTTTTCATTGTTTACTTTTAATAACCCATCAGTCAAAAGTGAGGCCACTAACAGTAATTTTCCTTTTCCATTAAATTTAACCAGAAGTTAATTTCGATGCATTCTTATTTCTGTTGTCTAGAAAATAGTCCTTAAAACTGTAGCAATTATATTTTTAAATTAAAAATAAAATTTTTAAAGCAGTGCATTTTAAAAAATAAAAGGAAATATAAGAAAAATCACCAGTACTATATGTGTAATCTTAAAAAAATGGGTCATACTTTTCACATCTTTTTATAATCTTTAGTTTTTTTAAAATATGGTTAGATTTTCTTTTTTAAGGAGAGCTAGAATTAGAAATAATCTTGTCATGCTTTCCTGTAAAACCTTGGAACACATTTTGCATAGTACTGTTTTTTTTCCAAAAACTAAAAAGGATTTCATGTTTCTGTATGCTTTAAACCTCATTGCTTCAAATCATATTAATTTGAAATTTATTATTATTTCAACTAGTACTCAATGAACACTTGCTTTTTATAAAATATATTTTTTGGTACTGCCCCCAGCCCTATTTTTTATTCTTTTATTTTGAAATAGGGTCTCACTAAGTTGCAGAGTACCTCACTAGGTAGCTGAGGCTAGCTGCGAACCCAGATCCTCCAGTCTCAGCCTCCCAAATACTGGGATTACAAGCGTGTGCCACCATGCCTGGATTTATAAAATATTTTTGAAGTTACATTTACATAATGAAAATGCAACAAATGATGTGTTTCCGTATGATAAATTTTTTGCAAAGTGGGCACACCCATTTAATAAGTACTTGAATCAAGAAACAATATATCACCAATCTCCTAAAAGTTCTCCCTTGTGACATCTGCAAGTCAGTATTAACTCCTCAGTCCATTAAAGTGCCTTCCTGACTTCTAACATCATACACTGAGTTGGTCTGTTTTTTTTAAATTTATATCAGTAGAATCACAAAACATGTTATTTTTGTTTGGATTATTTTAGTAAGGATTATGTTTATGAGATTGATCCACATTGTTGAAAGTAGTTCAGGTTTTAACATTTTCATTTCTGCATAGTATTATGTTGTATGACTATAACAAAAGTGTTATTCCTACATCTTTTATTGGTGGTCATTGGAGTAGTTTCTATTGGGGGGCAACTATGTATATTGGTTTGATAAACATATTGCTCATATACCAATTGCCTATTCAAAAGATGTGGATATATTCAGACTGAGCATACCTAATAATTTTCCAGAGTAATTTTATTATTTTACACCTTGCCCTCAAGAGTATATGTGACTTTTGGGTACTCCATATCCTAACCCACTTTTGGCACTGTCTTTCTTTTTCATTATATTCATTCTGGTGGTAAAAACTTACCTTTCTTATCTGTGAAAATGTTTACTAGGCAGAGTAATACTGTAGGTCATGATTATTTATAGCATTATCAACATTTCCTTGCATGGTTGATACTGTTTCACCATTTAAAAATAGTACATTTTCAGTGTCAAGGGTAGCATTAGTAAATATGGTTGTATACAATACAATTATGCATATCCTTCTTCATTCTCTTTGCTCCAAAGCATTCAGTGTTGAGTTGCAACCCTAGCCTATAATAGTAATCCAAAAGTCATCATACAAATACATTAAATTCTTGATGTATTACCGACTAGAATTCACATGCCATAAATCAATAGTTACTATTTAAAAACTTGAATAAATTTAGAAAAAAAAAAGTGAGGAAAAGTAGATCCCTGAACAGGCTTCATGTCATACCTTATAAATATGATGACCATACATTTCATGTGTTCTGGGATAGTCCTCCTGGTTTACCACTCTAGCACTGACCAACTTATCCTTTCTTTCACAAAGATGTCCTGGTTTGGAAGATTTAGTATGTGAACACCCTACTCATAACCCAAACCAGCCTTACTCCCACTGTTCTGTTTCGTTAAAGTGAGAAATCGATTCTGTCTTTGAGTTACTTATAGCCTGGAGTAATTTTCTACTTGAGCTTTATCTGTCTCAGCTCATATTTAATGAATTTCCTGCTATGAATGAACATTATGTGTGGAATGAAAATATTTTCCTGTTACTATAATAGTATGTAATTTCAAGGTTGGTCCCGTCTTCTCCACTTGTGTTTTTTGCTACACTGGGATTGTAAGCAACATTGTGAGCCAGGCGTGGTGGCGCACGCTTGTAATCCCAGTACTTGGGAGGCTGAGACAGGAGGATCTGGGTTCAGGAGCAGCCTCAGCTACTTAGTGAGGCCCTCTGCAATTTAGTGAGACCCTGTTTCAAATAAAGAATAAAAAAATAGGGTTGGGGGTGTAGCTCGGAGGTAGAATGCCCCTGGGTTCCATTCCCAGTACCACAAAAAAAAAAAAAAAAAAAAAAAAAATGTGAACTGTTTTGAAATGGACTCATCCTTGTCTTGACCTTTTCTGGCTTTCAAATGTGAATTAATCTATTCATATGGGGACATTTCTCTAAATTATATTGTTTTATTTCATCATTCAGTTTCCTTTTTTTGCTACCTTTTCTTTCAGAACAGCACAAGTATTATCTGTTTCTTTAAAATGAGCCTTTATCACCATTCCAAAGCTCTTTAAGATAACTAAGAGCATATATTTAATGCTCGTTGACAATGCAAATATAAATTAGAGACAAAATAAGAGTAAATGAGCTGGGAGTATTGGTGCACCCCTGTAATTCATGTTTAGGAAGCTAAGACTAGAGGATTGCAGGTTCAGAACCAGCTTCAACAGTTTAGGGAGACCCTCAGCAACTTGGTAAGATCCTGTTTCAAAATTTAAAAAAAAAAAATTAAGAGTAAGTGAGTGCATATAAAAAATATCAGCATTGAAATTTATTTTATAACTTTTGTTGTTTGACTTTTTAATTGACATTTATTTGTACATACTTATGGAGTACATCATAATTATATATATATATATATATGGGGGGGTGATCAAATAGGAGTAATTAGCACTTCTACTTCCTCAAATGTTCATCTTTTTCAAGTGTTAGAAATCTACACACTCTTCTTTGCCAGTTATTTTGAAATATACATTATTATGGGCTCTCATTACCCTAGTAGACATTGAACACCAAAACTAATTAACTGTGTTGTGGTGCCCTTATCTAATTTCTTTCCATCTTCCTATCCTCTCAGTTTTTTAGTGACTGCTTTTCTACTCTCTTCTTTTATGAGATCAGTTTTTCTTAGTCCACAAAGGAACAAGAACAAGCAATTTTGTTTTTCTGTGCCTGGCTTATTTCACTTAACATGATGCTCTCCCACTGAATTCTTGCATATATGTGGGTTATGATATGAGTTTTCCTGAATAGTTCTGGATGTTTTATCATAATAAAATGAGTATATGAAGTTTACAAAACACACCAAGGATCAAGCATATCTCAAAAGCAGACTAAGAATTAAATTTCATATAAAAGTTTGGATTTAAATTTTAAGGAACAATTCATTATTTATAATAATGAAAATAAAGATATAAATGGCTGGATTGTTTTGCATCCATGGCCAATAGGTTATTATATATATTTTGTGTGGTATTGGGGATTGAACTCAGAGGCATTCTACCTTCTAGCTATACCCCAGCCTGATTTTTTATTCTTGTTTGGAAACAGGGTCTTGCTAGGTTGAGGAGAGTCTCACTACTTGTTGATGCTGTCCTTAAACCTGCGATCCTCCTGTCTCAGCCTCCCACGCACTGGGATTACAAGTGTGTGCCACCATGCTCAGCTATGTTATTACACTTTTAGTAATCTTCCAGTCACCATGTCTCAGTGAACTGCATCTCAGAATCCTCCCTCTAATACAATCTTCATCTGGTGGAACTTTTCATAACTATAGATGTGTACTCTCAAGTCCGTAATTCAGATGACAGCTGATTACAACAAAAATCATATTAAACATCCATGATCTCATTGCACTACGCTCCTAAGAGAGAAGTCTTCTAATCTATAAACCAATGAATTCAAGACTTCTTTATTTCTGAAGAAATGATCTTTGAAAATTATAGAGTGTAGTCATGAATAGCAGTACTATCAGACATCAAGTAAAACAGGGTAAAATGAAAACTATGCAGAAAGACTAGTGTTCTAATAATCACTAACATGATTGTCTAAAACTGTCTTCCTCCAACCAGCCACAGAATGAATATACCACTTTATTATTCCTTACATAGTCCATTTTACTTTATGAAGCATGACATGTAGGTAAATTGTTGGGGTTCTGAAGTCAGATAGAACTGATTTTTAGTCCATGTGAGCTTGGATAGGCTACTTTATCTCTCTAAGCCTCACCACTTTCAAAGGTAATACCAAAGTAATAATAATAACAACCATCTTATTGTCATCTTATATTGTCATAGAGATTTATGTGAATGATATACTTAAAGCATTTAACACTTTGATACATGGCAATTATTCTATAAATGGCAGTTATAAATAATTATGGTTTGTTTTATGCTGAAGCTAAAGACAGCAAAAAAAAAAAAAAAAAAAAAAGTTCCTCAAAAAATCCCTAGGAAATCTAGAAAATTCTCTAGGAAATACTACTTACCAAATTTTGACTACTACTACTCAGGTGCTTTCTGAGTAGAATTATTTATTGCAAATGAACCCTAACTTGAGGATATAATAAGCAGATATACATGTATATACATATATATATGTATATATATAAAACTAATATATACATAACAAATGAGGTTTTATATATATACATAACAAATGAGGTTAATAGAAATTATGGTTGTGGTATTTCCTGGTAACTCTTCTTCCCTGGTAGGTTGTAAAAATGCTTACTCTGGCAGGACTGAGCATCCTGTTCAGAGC
>PVLC010048226.1:0-10838 GCA_004027655.1 Graphiurus murinus
TCTGGATACTTATTTACTCAACATTAGTAAAGCACAGATTTCATACATATAGTGACCAAAGCTAAAATGTCAACGTATCCACTGACATTTATATCTAAACTAGTCATGAGGTACTTAACTGAAAAGACAGAAGATATCAAATACAATGAATTTCTGAAGTAAAATGTGGAAAATTGATAGGAAAGTTCCCAATGGCGATTGACCACTAATGAAATTGCTAGCAGGAAGGCCAACTTTGAGTATTTCCAATGAAGTCAGTTGATTTTTTAAAATGTTATTTGATCTGTTTAACAGATTGGGTGTTTTTTATATAGTTGGATAGGAATTTATTGAACCCTTGCTATGTTCTCAGACCTGGAGGTACCACGGTGAACAAGATAGACAGAGTCCTTCCATGCCAGTGGAGAAAAGAGGCAGTCAGCACCATAGCTTTTATCATTTCATTTTTAAAAATGAGTTTCAAAGTGTGCACAGATATTTTATATATTTTTTTACATTTTAAATGCATCATTTTTATTCCTCAAACAAAAGTAAGTAACACTACTGCATAAAAGACCAGGGTTAAGTCCTGTCTTTGCCACTTGCTGTTCAAAATAAAAATTTTTTATGAATGGTTTCATATAATCATTCATTATAATCAGTGCTACAAAAAAATGGACTTTACTTGCATACATGTGTTAGGGTTTCTTAGCAGAAACCGATGGCCTCTGTTTTCAAAAGTGTTAACCAAGGCCACCTGCAAGATTGGCCATCACAACTTGCTCTTTCTTCACTGCTGCTTTTACAATCATTGAGGTTTCTTTTTTTTTTTGAGGTACTGGGGATTGAACTCAAGGGCATTCTACCTCCGAGCTATACCCCCAGCCCTATTTTTTTATTCTTAATTTTGAAACCGGGTCTCACTAAGTTGTGGAGTGCCTCACTAAGTAGCTGAGGCTGGCCGAGAACCCCGGATCCTCCGGTCTCAGCCTCCCAAATGCTGGGATTACAAGCGTGCGCCACCACGCCCGGCTTGAGGTTTCTTTATTCTCCCCCTTCCCTCTGCTACTTCCCCCTGTGTATTTAAACATTCCGTTTCTCTTCTTGGGAAGACGAATACATTTCAACACTTACTCTTACCAAGTTCTAAAGGAGTATGTCCTGTGAGTCTAATATCTCCAGGTTCCACCTTCTGTGTTTCTTGCTATCTAGTATAATGATTTTGCCTCATTTTTGTAGCATTTTTGTCACAGCTCCAAATTAATCATTATTTTAATAATTACTGTTTAAAACCACCACTTATTCAAAATTCATAGTGTATTGATCAATTTTAACTTATCTTTTCTTGAATTCCATTCCTCTGTCTTGATTTTATTTCACAATGAAAAATCTTTATACTTAGTGAAAATTATCCATGAATTACTAAATATGGCTATCTGAAAATAACTAGTTTGTCCGTGTGTGTGTGTGTGTGTTAGTGGGGATTGAACCCAAGGGCATTCCAGCCCTGAGCTATACCCCTAGCCCAATTTTATTTTATTTATTTATTTACTTTTTGTGGTACTGGGGATGGAACCCAGAGACATTCTACCTTCAAGCTACACTCCCAGCCCAATTATTTTATTTCTTATTTTGAAACAGTGTCTCAGTAGGTTGATGAAAGTCGCACTTTGCGGAGGCTGTCCTTGAACCTGTGATCCTCCTGTCTCAGCCTCCCAGATACAGGGGTTACAGGTGTGCGCCATTGCGCCTGGCTTTTATTTTTTTTATTTTGAAACATGGTCTCACTAAATTCCCAAGGCTGGCCTGGAATCTGTGATCCTTCTGTCTCAGCCTCCCAAATATTGGGATTACAGATGTGTGTCATCACACCCAGCTCTAGTTTGTCCACTTTAATATTAATTTCACAAAATACAGAATTCTAGGTTGACAGTTACTTCTCTCAGCAATTTAAAGGCATTTCTCCACCGTCTTTGGCCTGCATTGCTACCAGTGAGAAGTCTGTGGTCAGTCGAATTATTATAATCTTCTCTAATGTCTGATGATCATTTAATTTTCTTTTCCCTTAGACATGGTGTGGTCTTATTACTGGGGAGACCAGAGGAATGTTCCTTCTCTTTAGTATTGAGCTATAGAATCTGACTTGGTTTATCTTCCTTGGTTGATTTTTCTAAGTACAAATTTGTTTTTCCTGTATGTAGTTTTAAATCGTTTTTTTTTTTTTAAATTTCAGGAAAGCTTTCATGAATTACAGTTTTTAGTATTTTATGGTTTTCTCCTTTATAGCTTCTGTTATGTTGACTCTTTGTTGCATATCTTTAAAATCTGTGATTTTTCTAATCCTTTCATCTTTTTAAAAATTTTATAAATCTTTCTTTTTGCTTTCTATTTCTTAGGATTTTATCTGTTATATCACTCTTGTGTTATCATTATTTCATTTTTATATATCTAAAATTATTTTGATTTTTATATTTGGTTCTTAAATTTTTTAATTTTCTCTAGATTTTATATTGTTTATATATATTCTTTTATTTCTTAAGTTCTTTTTATCTCTTTTACAATGCTAGTTTCCAGATTTCTCTTATATGAAAATGCCATACATATATCATGATTTTTTCCTACAGTAATAATATTTGGGATTTGACTGAATTCTTGTCTGTTGTTCATTTTTGTGTGAAATAAGTCTCCCTGAGTTCTTTGTTGGAGGGCAGGATAGGTCAATAACGCATTGATAGCTGTACAGCTCTAGAGCTCCCTCTTCAGTTGTTTTCCTGTTTTTCTTACCCATATTTATCTAGATCTGTCTTTTTTGTATTCCTGGTGCCCTTACTTTTTTAACAAATGAAATACTAAATGATCTTGGTAATCTCGTACCAATAATTTTATTTTAAAATTTGAATTAAATTTCAGTTTAGCATTTAAATTTAGAGAAGTGTGGAATGTCGAAGAGCCAAGTCTCAGGCACAGTCTGTATCTTTAACCAGTTTTACTCAGAGGCTCCAGCATACCTCATAGACCTGATGCATGATAAAAACAATGAGATCCGGAAAGTCTGTGATAATACGTTAGACATCATAGCGGTAAGTAATTATCCTTTCTATATAACCACAATAGATTGCATTTTAGGTGGAAAAAGACATTGTAAACGTAATTTGAACAACACATTCATTGTTACCACAACTTTGTATTGTGGTAAGGTTTAGGAAGTTCTGTGATACTAAATTTTCTTTCTAACCATTAAGTCCTTTTGCTTCCAACTTTTAATATAGTTTGCTTATTTAAAGAGGTTTCATACATATTCAGAGTATAAGTCTGCTCTACATGTCATCTTTGTTTTTCAGAGAAATTATTATATAGGATAAGGAAGTTTGTTAGTTTCTCTTAAAACTCATAACTTTATAGTTTTTCATTCATTTTTAAATAAATCAAATTTTTATTAACTTTTTTCAGTTATTTGATAATTTTTTATATAGAGAGGCTTTTAAGTTGGTTAGGAATGATGGGAAATATAAGAATCTTAAAGTACGTATGAAATAGAGGGAAATAATCCGAGGGATGGTCATATCTAGGGTCATTTCTAGGATTTAAAACCTTCTAATCCTACAGACTTTAATGGAGAAATTATGCAGCCCCAACGGTCTTATACCAGGGATGTGCCAAATTCTATATTATTTTGATTTTTTTTATGATAGCATATATATCTTCATACAATCTGCTTGCTTCCTTCTTTGAACTGGATTTTGGCTCACCTTATTAAAATTTTCATGTTAGCCTATTTGGTATTTTAAAGGCTTAACTTGGGCTTTTTAAATAAATCTAAATAACATTTAAAAAATCAATTAACTTGGAAATACATGAAGTTGTCATTTTTTCTAGCTATTTCATTATGAAAGTGGTCAGTCGCCATCAGGAACTTTCCTGTCAATTTCTTATATTGTATTTCAGAAATTCATTGTATTTGGTATCTTCTGCCTTTTCAATTTGACTATAAATGCCTCATTACTGGTTTAGATCTAAGTGGTTACATTAACATTTTAGCTCTGGTCATTGAGTCAGAATAAAGAAACTGTATGTATTAAATTGATGTTTTACCCAGATATCTCATTAATGTAGGTTTATAGCCACAGGGCTTATGAATGTAGTATGTTTAATACTCCTAGAGAACTAGTCCATGGTTCAGCACCATTTTCTAATACATAGGTTTCCAAAGTGGGTGATACCGCCTCCCAGGGGTGCTAGAACAAAGTATAGATACAGGAAAGACCACAACTTTGTTACTGCACTTTCTGATTATTCACTTAAGGTAGATTTGGGGCTGGAGGAACACTGAGTAACTTTTTATTTTTTTCTGAAAAGGGGGAAGTAAGCCAGGTTGAGTTTACAGAGTAAGCTAGAAGAGAATTGTCAGTGTTACACATTGCCATTAGTATTCTTTATTTCCGTTGAGGAAATACAGATGGAAGACAATATGTTTAGAGTTACAGATTGGGTGTCCTTGGTTTAGAATGTAAGTTGATGATAGATCCAGAAAGTCAGCTCATCTTTGATATAAAATATTTGGTAGAAAATATGAATATACATACTATAGGATAAAATATTTCCATCCAGTTTTGTCTAACCTCTGGGTTCAAGTCTCTCATCTTAAACTAGAGTTACTTCAGCCGATGTGTCCTTTTTCTTTTAGATGCTGTCTTAACTCTCTCATCTCTAGAACTAAAGCTTTGAAGGAATTATCTATATTTTGTTTCACTTCTTCACCTACTCCACCCTCCTTCCAACGTGTGCCATGTCTGGCTTCTGCCTTCACTGCTACATTGAAGTGTGCTCACTAAAGTAACCCTCACCTTACGTTTTCTAAATCCAGGGAGCATTTTCAGTCTTCATTTTGCTTTGTTGACCCTGTCCTCCTTGAAGGCACCTGCAAATCCTAGTCAGAATTAAAATGCCACAAAGAAAGTTATGTTGGATTATTGTCATGAGGCGCCTTGTTGATGGGAGCACCTAAAAGAAGACTCAGCAAAGTGAACTGGTGGTACATCTGACTGTGCACATGGCTCCCTAGGGTGCTCTCTGATGGCTTTTGAGTTAGGTATAAAAAGTCAGAACAAGCACACTGAGTCATTTAGTTCACCTAATCTCTCCATTGGACTTACACAGCATTTGATAAGATACCATGTAATAGTGGATCATTTCTCACTGTGGAAAACTGCAGTCTGAGAAACTTTAAAATCCAGACTTCCTAAACTGAGAACACTCAATGATGCTACTCAGATGATTCAAGTGATCTGGAATCCCTGCTGTGACGCCCAGCCGAGTGGTTTGCATAGCTGGAGTTTCTCAGGTGTGGAGTCCAGGAGGGCTAGCTAAGGGGAGGGCACCAGGCAGCGAAGCATCCATGCTGGGTCGGAAAAAAAAAAATGCTATGATGTTCCTGCAGGGTTCAAGACTCTGGTTCAGTTTTAGCTAGAGTGGAGAAGCTTAGCAGATCTCGAATGTTTTTCTCCCCCTCTCATTTGGATAGGGGTTCTGGTCTTAAAACGTTACATCTAGAATACAGCCGATTCGATTTCTCTTCTCTGCCAAATAATCTCAGGCAGCTCACTTAACTTGAGACTCGGTTTACAGGGATGCCGCTGAGGCCTAGAGACGCATCTTAGAATTAGAGGAAATGGAGATGACGCACAGTGGTCATTCAGTGTGTTCTCATGGAAGCAAGACCAAAATTCACACCTAGCCGAGGGCTTTCTTCACAAATGAAGGATCTGGCCCCACGTTTTCTTTCCTTGGAACAACTGAAATATTATATATGTCATTTTCTTGTCATTTTAATTTTTTAAACGTCATGAGAAGATAATCCATTCACTGTTTAGAATTTAACTGTGGAAAGTTATTTGTATGTATTTGGCCAGACACATTGCTATTATTTATTTATAGTTTATATTTGAAGTTATCCTGCAAAATGACCAAATTTGGCGTTTTTAAACTTCATGCCAGGCAATTGACTGAATAGGACCTTTAAATAGGAAAGCCAGAGCTGCGTTTTCTAGTGTGGCAATACCTTCCTTATTAAATGACCCACATTCCGAATTTATAGTGACTTACTTGGATTTGGACTCAACCTTTAAATTAATCTCAGAGCAAAGTTACGCTCTTGCTGAGCATCCTTATTTGGAAGAAGTTTGCGGAGCGAGCCAGCTCCATGCATTGCACACAAAGAGCTCCAGTCTCCCGGGGATAGCTGTTAGCCTTTGGCTCTCTGCACCCAGGCTCTCTCTATTACTGATCACAGCTAGGGTACGAATTGCTTGTCCTCAGTCTTTTTCCAAAAATAAAATGAGGAATTATACTTAATGTGAAGCAAGAAAAAAAATTGATTAGGCACAACAAAGAAGGTGAAATACTATAGAAAAAAACTATCAAGGAACAATGTGAAATCTCTATCCAGTTAGCACTATTAATGGCTAAATAACAAACTTTTAAAGTAATTTGTTAGAAACATGCGTAGGACAGGAGTGGATGACCTCTTAAGATTCCTTTCACTGCTAGATTTTAATTTCCTAGTATTCTCTGTATGACTGTATTGTATAATAAAAAAAACTAAAATATTTAGAGAGAATAGGAATATGAGTAGCTCAGTGCCATTTATCTTTAAGAAAACGAGCTTCTTTGCCACTCAGGACAGCAGAATAACACTAAGCAGAAGATGGGTAGTGTGTACCCAGGAGTAGTCTCTGTAGCCTTACCCGGAACTGGTTGCCTGTGCGACCAGGTCCCGTAGAGCTCTGGAGGCAGGGCATGGTGTAGGCGCAGAGAAGGCCGAGGAGGCAAGGAGACGGACACCTAGTCGCTTGGTCTCCGAGGGATTGCAGGGCAGCTAACCACTGCCTTTTCTCTTCCAAGCCTTGAGAATCGTGAAAGGAAGAGCAGAACCTGCACATCTGATCTAGCAAGCTTCTGGAACTCGGTTAGATTGTGAATCTTTACTATTTCCTCAACTTTGTGCTAAGTATTTGAGAACCTCAAAATTCCTCCCAAGTAGACAAACAAAAATCCTTTCCCTGATATTTCTGGGTTGTCAAACATTCAATACATGTTTATGAAGCTCATACCATGTGTCAGAAACTAAGATAGACACTAAGGACACGAAATTCAACAATACAGACAGAGCACCTTGAGCATGGAGGTTCACAGTGTAGACTCCAGGAACCACTAGTACTCTCTCTAAGCGTGCAGACCAGTCCCCCGGAAGAGGCAGCCCCACACGGCTCTCTCAACAGAGACTCTGGCTAGCAGCACACCTAGCTACAGGCTGCTTCTGAGGAAAGGAATGTAAGGAGGCCCTCTAGCAAAAGACTGGTGTCTCTTGTCCTTTTAGCCAGCGACAGTGTGATTTGACACTAACACAGGTTTGTGTCACAGATTTTGAATGACAGTTTTTTCTTTTTTAGTAACTACTTATGATTATGGGCAGGCTGTATTTTTATAATCTCAAATTAATATCTAGCTCTAGCCAGGACGCTTGTAATCCCAGTACTTGGGAGACTTTTGAAAACCTCAGGCTTTCAAAAGCCAGGGAGTGGGAAGGAATTGAGTAAGTTAGGAAGATGTAGTCAGTCTCAGCAAGTAGTGAGACTCATCAACCTAGAGAGACCGTGTTTCCAGATAAGAAATAAAATAGGGCTGGGGTAGAATGGTAGAATGCCTCTGGGTTCAATCCCCAAAATCACACACAAAAAAATGTTCCTAGCTCTAGTATTTTAAACTTGGAAATATGAAGTGGTGTCTTCATGTAGACAAAATTACATTTACTAAATATTTGTTAAATGTTTAATTTATATTTATTAAGGTGAAACAAACCAATATAGGTTTAACTGTGGCCTCTATTTTATTAATTGTCAGAGTCCCCACAGAGTTCCAGGAAAGACTGTGTCTGATGGAAAAATTTGGTTTGTTCGTAATCTTGCCAACTAAGGAAAACACTCTAGAAAGTATCTCACAGCCCCTCAGAAAGAAGTGAGGATTTCAGAGACAGGCACGGTGCTGCATGCCTGTGATCTCATTGCTTTGGAGGCTGAGACAAGGATTGCAGGTTTAGGGCCAGCCTCAACACCTTAGTGAGATCCTCAACAACCTAGTGAGACCCTGTTTCAAAGTAAAAAATAAAAGAGGGCTGGGGATGTAGCTCAGAAGTAGAATACCCCTAGGTTCAATCACCAGTTCCAACAACAAAAAAAAAAGACATTTATTAAAGAACAAAAATTAAAAAACCTCAGGCTTTCAAAGCCAGGGAGTGGGAAGGAATTGAGTAAGACAGGAAGATGTAGTCACTTTTCATTGGTATACACGTTGGGTATAGAGGCAGAGCAGGGGTCTCCACGTGAGCTGTGACAGCAACTTCTAAGTCTTCTCTTTATGGAGCTCACAGAGCTAGCTCTTGGTTGTTTTGTAGGCGTGGTAAATTTTAATTCTCTATGTCTTTTTTTTTATTTTTCTTTATTCTCTACAGTCGAATTAGATTTAATGATGTATAAGTTTGGTTAGCCCTGTTTTGTAGTTCATTTTTATATTGTATAAACAAAAAGGCAGAAATTTAGGATATTTTTCCAGCTTGTTAGAATTTAAATGCACACAAAAATTTATATATACATGAATGTGTATGTGTATTCCTTGCCTGTTTCTTAGGCATGTTACTTTTTTTTTTTTTTTTCTTTAATTGGCAACAGTTGGACTTAAAAGAACCCAAGAAGAGTATGAAGGGGAAAGATTGTGATTTCTTACTTCAGTAAATTCCATTCCATTCTCTCTCCACTGTGGTCTGCCCTTCGTACTCAGTGATGGTGCACAGGTTAGCCCCAGTGCTGTAGGCAGAGGTCGTTTGAGGAGATAATTGTAGGTAGAGGTCTGGTTAAGAAATGCCGTAGTCCAGACTAAAGGTCAACGCTTGGAGGGTTCTGTTGAAAACTAGATAGTGTGTGGGTAAAAGTCAACAACGTTATTATGCGTGTGTTTAATTATGTGTATGTATCATTGGGAGAAATATTTTCTAAGATATAAAAGCATCTTTTTAACAGCTACTTCCTTAATCTTAATGAGCAACTAAATTACTCTAGACCTGCTTTAATTTAGTATGAAAAATTGTATTAAACAAACCATATTACAGTCTCAATTAGAGGGCTGCCACATTAAAGGAGAAAGGAAAATCTGTTTTCCATCAGTTATGTTGGAACACAAAGCAGATCTGTGTAGCTCTATGTTATACTATAGTGTGTTAATCAGATACAAGGTGTGACGGAAGCCAGTGACAAAGGGTTTTCCTGATAGTGAACAGACTCTGATAATAGGCTGGGTAAGGCTTCGTAATGTTTCAGTGGTTAAATAGTAAACAAAATGATGTAGGACTTCAAAAAGGATGGCACATTCCATGTAAAATCAAACCATAAGTCTTTCGTGACACTTTAGAATTTATGGAAACTGGTGCTTAAGATCATTATGTCAGGAGCTAAGAAGAGAAGAAAATAAAAGACAAAGCATGTTTTTCTTTATATATAGGATAAAATCAAACCTCAATGCCAGGGCAGGAAGATACAATCCTTGTGGGAAAAAAAAGTGAAGAAAGAGCAACTATATCCCTGGACTATTTCCACAAAGGCTTGCTAGATTTGGGTGACATATCTTAGTTGTGATTGACCTGGGACGGCCCTGGCTTCTCCTAGTTATTTCCTGATACAGAGCTGGGAGTGAGCGTTATGAGGGGAATAGAAATCAGGGAGAGGGAGGGAGAGGGAATTGATTTTATTTAATGTATGTTGGATTTCTTAAACTGCTTTAGCACTGGGTTTTCATTCTGCGTTGCTTTTTTTTTTTAACTTTTTAAAAGAAACTCCTGTTCTACCAGTATTTTTCAATTATTTGCAATAGTTACTTCAGCTTTATGAAAGTAGCAGAATTAATCGTGGGGTTTTATTCATAGAATGTCAGAGCTTAAGTTCTAGATTTGTTTTATTTAAGAATGGACAATCTGAGACCAGCAGAGACCAAAGTTCCCTTAGAAAGCTGCAGACTGCAGATAGTAGCGGGGTGGAACTGGAGGCCGGGTCTGCTGACCCCTGATCCCATGCCCTCTGCGTCGTGCCCTGCGTCATCGCCATCTATTAATGTAGGCTCTTGCCATGGCTACTGAACTGCATTCCTGGGGAGTCCTGGGATGTGTGTGGAAGACAGACTGAGAATTCCAGAGCGATGGCCCACGGGACTATGATAGGTTTTTACTGAAATTGGAAAGGGAGACAATTAAAAAAGGAAAATATTGTTTGTTTATAGGGGCAGGGGAGAAGTAATGTAAAGTTGTTAACATGTTTTATCTTGGCAAAGTATATGCTTAAGTTTCTCTTTTTCATATTTTAGTCTTAAAATGGTCTTTTGTAAATTGTACCAGGTGGCAGTTGATTTATTTTTTAATATCAGTTCCTAAGATATACTTTTAAACTTTTCCTAAAGTGGTATTGCTGGGAAAAAAAATTCATCAGTGCAAATAGTACTTTTATAACTATGAAAATCCAAATATTATTTTCAAAAAGTTATCTTACAACTCTTCAAGACTTTAAAAAGAAAATGTTTAAGTCCTTGATACTACTTGATCAAGGTTGTTTGCCATTTTCAATCTGTGATCTATAACAAAGAACCACACGTACTAGTAAATCTCAAGGCCACGTCTTATGAAGACTCTGCCCGTCACTGTAATGTATTCACTGTAGTAGAACCACACGTACTAGTAAATCTCACGGCCACGTCTTATGAAGACTCTGCCCATCACTGTAATGTATTCACTGTAGTAGAACCACACGTACTAGTAAATCTCA
>PVLC010048227.1:0-10821 GCA_004027655.1 Graphiurus murinus
TTTTTTTTTTTTTTTTTTTTTTCCGGTACTGGGGATTGAACCCAGAGGCATTCTACCTCTGGACTACATCCTCAGTCCTATTTTTTATTCTTTTTATTTTGAAACAGGGTCTCACTAAGTTGCGGGGGGCCTCACTAGGTAGCTGAGGCTGGCCGTGAACCCGGATCCTCCTGTCTCAGCCTCCCAAGTACTGGGATTATAAACGTGCGCCACCACGCCCGGCTGATGTTTACTTTTGATATATGTGGGGAAAATTGAGGAAGGCAAATAATTTAACATTTTTTTCAGAAGGTTGTTCAACACAACCAGAAGGTAAACTCCTCAAGAGCAGTGTTCTTTGCTCTTTCTTTGTATACTGTATGGCGAGCAGGCACTTAGGAGGTTCTCAAAAAGTATTTGTTGAATTGAACAGAATCAACATGGAAACTGCTGCCCTCATTAGGTAATACAGGAAAGCTGCTAGAAATGAAAATTGTTTCCCTTTCACTTATTTTTTTGCCAGGGCTCCCAGCACCTCCCCATTGGCAATGTTAATGGAATACCAAAGAAAACAACAATACTGGGAAATGCCTCACTTTAAATTCTTCCAGTGCTGTTCTGCAAGGGTGACTCCTCCTAATGCTTCCTTCATCACCGATAACAGCACTTAACTAAGTCTTCATTTGATGGGTGACTCACCTCCCCTTCCCCATTCCACTCCCACTTAGGTTTTTAAAATTTTCTTCAAAAAGAAGGTCTACATACAACTTTAGTGTTTTACTCTCATAAAGCACCAGTAATTATTCCAAAAATGTGAAAGACAAGAATTCAGAGTTTCACTATAAATATCTGCCTTACGACCTTAAATTCTTATTTTTGAGTGGAAAAAAATAACCCAGAAGAGCTCAGGGAACTGATAACAAAAATAAACAATTCAAAAAAAAAAGTCTAAATCTGGAAAGATTACTAGAGAAGACATCTCCGTGAAAAGCAAAAATTTAGAAAAAGATTGAAAGCTTTTATTAGTGGTGATAACAACTCAGAAGAATTATTCCCAGGAGCAGCTTTATGAAATTTATCTTTACATTAGGATCAAGGTTTACTTAACAGAACTTGGACTTCATCAATATCTTGTCTGTAACATACCATTTTCCATTTTAAAAACCGTGTGATTATATATGGTTTTGTCTTCCATCAAAATAGTGCCTTGTTACAAAAATTTTTTTCAGATATAAATTGTCATTTTAACTTTCCATTTAAAATGTAGGGTAAGCCAGGCATGGTGGCGTACATTTGTAATCCCAGTACTTGGGAGGCTGAGACAGGAGGATCCAGGTTTGAGGCCAGCCTCAGCTCTTTAGTGAGGCCCTCTGCAACTTAGTGAGACACTGTTTCAAAATAAAGAATATAAAATCAGGCTGGGGGTGGAGCTCAGAGGTAGAATGCCCCTGGGTGCAATCCCTAGCACTGCAATAAATAAATAAATAAATAAATAAATAAATAAATAAATAAATAAATAAAGGGAAAATCTTGTTAACATATATATTAGAAACTATAGACTGTGTCATGAAGCTATAACACACAATTTCAAAATCTCAATATATCACACAGATCCCCCAAATCAACAAAAGTTAATGTATTGCTTTATAAAGTTAACTATAGCTCATTATGGTGGTGCATGCTTGTAATCTCAGTATTTGAGAGGCTAAGACAGGAGGATCACAGGTTTGAAGCCAGCCTCAGCAACATTCAAAATAAAAAGTAAAATAGGGCTAGGGATCTAGCTCAGAGGTAGAATGCCCCCTGGGTTCAATCCCCAGTACCAAAAAAATAAAATAAAATAAAAAGTCAACTATAGTTCTTAGAGGCTCTCTGGGGAAGCTGTACAGCATTCCAGGATACCTTAATATTCTGGTACCTCCACATCAACTAGTGTTCCCACAATCTCCACTGTACAAGAAGAATGTGATGGAAAACTAAGTACCAGCAACTAAATACTTCCAGAAATGACACCTGGTCTCCTCTCCACATTTCATTTCCCAAAGTAAGTCACATGGCTACACCTGAAACCAGATCTTGGAAAACAATAAGATCCTCTGCTGCAAACTGTTTTATTTAGAAAAAAATGATACTTTAAGTATTTGCTTGTTATAGTCACCCAATTAGGACCCATCTTTTATTATGCTGATAATAGCCTCAAACTTCAAAATTAGAATAGATTTTGAAAACTTGAATAAATTTTCTTAATTTTTCCTAAACTTGGCCTGTTTTTTGTTTGTTTGGTTTTTGTACTGGGGATTGAACCCAGCAGCGTTCTACCTCCGAGGTATACCCCACCCCTTTTTATTTTTTATTTTGAAACAGGGTCTTACTAAGTTCCTGAGGGTCTTGCTAATTTGCTGACACTGGCCTAGAATCTGGAATCCTCTTGTCTCCGACTCCCAAGTGCTGGGATTACAGGCCTGCACCACTAAGCCTGGCTTTGGGTTCCTTCTAAACTGAACTAGTATGGGAGCTTTTCTCATAATAGAAATATTTCATTTAAAGATTCACACATAACATTGTACTGGGAAAACCTAAAGACTTAAACTATCACCATCAGGAATGAATACTTTTAAAGCATTAATAAAGCACTTACTGCTTTACAAAGTGATGAATTGTTTCATTTATTCAAGCAATATATATGTCTTATATTGTAATAGGTTCTCAAATAGAGCAATGGGCCAAGCAGTTAAAAAAAAAATTCTTCATAGCTGGGCGTGGTGGCATATGCTTATAATCCCAGTACTTAGGAGGCTGAGACAGGAGGATCACAGGTTGGTGGCCCTCAGCTACTTAGTGAGGCCCTCTGCAACTTAGTGAGACCTTGTTTAAAAAAAATAAAGAATAAAAAATGGGGCTGGGGATGTAGCTCAGAGGTAGAATTCCCTTGGGTTCAATCCCCAGTATTGCAAAAAAAAAAAAAAAATCCTTCATGAATCTTCCATTTTGGTAGGGAATATAATAAATCAATAAACAAGTAAAAGATGTATAATAATAAACCTGAATATATGATAATATAAATACACACCAATAATATTTATAAAATGATCACAAATGACCTCAGCTTTCTATAAATATCTCTGATGGTAATAATCATGATCATAAGTAGTAGCAAAAACTATTAAGTGCTTTTTTTTGTGGTACTGGGGATTGAACCCAGGGGCATTCTACCTCTGAACTACACACCCAGGCCTATTTTTTTATTCAGACCTATTTTTTTATTCTTTATTTTGAAACAGGGTCTCGCTAAGTTGCAGATGGCCTCACTAAGTTGCTGAGGCTGGCCATGAACCTGCAATTCTCCTGTCTTCTCCTCCCAAGCACTGGGATTACAAGCATGTGCCACCACGCCCGGCGCTTTCCAGTTTTTAAAATGCTTTAACAAGGGTCTAGCATTCAAAAGTATAAAGAATTATTACAGCCCAACAGCAGAGGGACAACCTGATTTTAAAATTAGCTAAGGACCTGAATAGATCAGGAAGATATAAAAATGTCTAACAAGCAGATGAAAATATGATCAACATCATTAGTTATTAGGAAAATGCAAATCAAAACCACAATGAGATACCACCTCATACCCACTTGAGTATCTTTAAATTTTTTTTCTTAGAAAAAGGCAAAGAATAACAAGCATTGATGAGAATGTGGAGACAATTGGAAGCCTAATATGTTACTGGGAGGAATGTAGAATGTAGAATGTTGCAGCTGCTGTGAAAGTTTGGCAGTTTCTCAAAAAGGTAAACATAGAAATACCAAATAATCCTGCAATTCCCTTGCTAGATATATGCCCCAAAGAATTGACAACAGGCACTTAAGGAAACACTTGTACACTAATGTTCATACCAGCACTATTCACAACAGCCCAACTGATCGAAATGTCCATCAGTAAATGTATAAATAAAATGTGGCATATACCTATCATAGAATGCTATTTAGCTCTAAAAAGGAAAGAAGTACTGGTACATGCTATAACATATATGAACCTTAAAAACATTATGCTAAGTGAAAGCAGCCATATGTAAAAGGTCAGATATTGTATGATTCTCTTTATCTGGAATATCCAAAATAGGTAAATCCATGGAGACAGAAAACAGATTGATGTCTGCAGGGACTAGATGGAGAGGAAGGAAAATGGGATGTATTGCTTGAATAGATACAGGGTTTTACTTGGGAATGATGAAAATGTTTTGGAATTAAATGAAGATGGTGATTGTACAGTATAGTGAATACAGGAAGTGCCATGAATGTTCACTTTAAAATGCTTATTTTATGTTATGTATGCAATATAAGACATACAATGCAAATTTAATTTTTAAAATGTATTTCAAAAGTAAAAATCATTTTTACTAGTTCCTCATTTGAAATAACTTTTTTTTTTTTTTTTTTTCAGTACTGGGGATTGAACTCAAAGGCATTCTACCTCCGAGCTATACCCCTAGCCCTATTTTTTATTCTTTATTTTGAAACCAAGTCTCACTAAGTTGCGGAGTGCCTCACTAGGTAGCTGAGGCTGGCCGCAAACCCGGATCCTCTGGTCTCAGCCTCCCGAATGCTGGGATTACAAGCATGCGCCACCACGCCCGGCTGAAATAACTTTTCAATAACTCACAAACCATTAGTCACATTAGGTAAATGGGCTTCTGCAGGTTCCTGAAAATATTCATACATGCTCTTGAGAGAGAATTTATCACAATTTATGTCTCAGATGTGAGCTAACCTATTAAAGCTTGATTTTTATTATCTCACCACAGAAATATAAAAGAGATTCTGATTCTTAACTGTTGGAATAAAACAAAAAATAACAATCAAACAAAACAAAGATTCTGGAATCTCCGTTTGCCAACTGGAAGCTAAGAATGAGGAAGGGGAAAGTTCTTCATCTCTTAACCTACTCTGTTCAATATAGTAGCCATTGGCCATACGTGACTCTTGTGTGTGTATGTGGGGGGGGGGGGGCGGGTGTACTGGGGATTGAGTCCAGGAGCACTCTACCTCTGAGCTACATTCCCAGCCCAATTTCATTTTTTGTTTTGAAACAGGTCTGAGGCTGGCCTCAAACATGTAATTCTCCCATTTCAGCCTCCCAAGTACTGGAATTACAGGTGTGTGCTTCTGTGCCTAGCTCATATGTAACTATTAAGCTTTGAAATGTAGCTAGAGTGACTAAACTTTTGATTTTACTTAATTTTTTTTTTCAGTGCTGGGAATTGAACCAAAGGCCTTGCTTGCCAGGCAAGCACTGTACCACTGAGCTACTAATTTGACTTAATTTCAATCAATTAAAACTTAAATTTAAAAATTTATTATTGGTTCAATATTTGGAAAATTTTTAAGTATGTCTGGAACAACTTGAGTATTGAATCTGCTTGTTTAAACTGTTAATTCTGTGAAATCTACAACTAGATTTGAAAGACATTTTTTAAAAATAGTATAAAAAATCTCAACTTTTAAATATTGATATGTTGCAATGATACTATCCTAGAAATAATGGGTGAAATAAAGTCTTTTTTTTTTTTTTTTTTTTTTTTTTTTTTTTTTTGCGGTACTGGGGATTGAACTCAAAGGCATTCTACCTCCGAGCTATACCCCCAGCCCTATTTTTTATTCTTTATTTTGAAACCGACTCTCACTAAGTTGCGGAGTGCCTCACTAGGTATCTGAGGCTGGCCGTGAACCCGGATCCTCTGGTCTCAGCCTCCTGAATGCTGGGATTACAAGCGTGCGCCACCATGCCTGGCATAAAGTCTATTTTTAAAATTAATTTCACCTTTTTATTTTTCAAAATGTAGTTCTTAGGGAAAAATTTAACTATAAATGTGACTTGTATTACATTTCTCTTGGACAACACTATTCCAGTTATTATGAGTGAGGTAGGTCTTCAGTGATTAAACTCCTCAACTCTTTAGGTTCAGGAAAACTGAAGGAGGGCAACTAGAATTTTGAATGTGCCACATAACAAGAACTCCAAAGCAAGGCTGAGTTTCCAGCTTCCAGGCTTCCCATGGTGCCTCTTGACAATGGCCTTAATAGCTGTGGGTGGCAACTCAGTATGCTTTTCTATGAGCAAAAGGCAGGCATGGCTAACATTTCATCACTCTTGCCATTCTTTTGGGAGTGCAAAGAAGACCTTGGCAATAACAGTGCTCAAGAGAAACCCCTTCCCCACCCTCTGCCAGCTTAACATAGTTTGCTGGACAATGAAAAGGATTCCAGCAGAGGGCAAGATTCATGCCTAGAATTCATTCAAGAAATTGCAGAAATTCATAGGCTGATGAGTGAGAAAAATCACTTCCCCACAGAGGGCAGAGAAGGCTATCAGGCAGCTTGTTTGTAGACTAAGCCCTAAACTGACATAGTTTTAGTACAATTTATAAGATATGTTTTTATATGAAGGCTGTAAGAATGTATCTAAGTTTGAAAAAATTCTGGTCACTTTGCCCCTGTGATCACACTCTTGATGTTGGGATAACCTTATTTCCCATCCTATGCTCTCAGATGTAGATTTGGATACATAGCCATAGCATAAATGTAATATCTCACTTTCAGCAGAAGATGGGGGATTGGAAAAAAGTCAAAACACTAAGACTACCTGAACAATTTGTCACAGAGACCTGAACTCTTTCCTGGTTTGTTTCTCATGGTTTGCAGGCTGGTTTCTTCTTTTCAGTTCCTTCTTTTATACTTAGAGTAAGCAAGAGTTCAATTTTTATTGGAAAGCTTTTTAGTTAAGACTGAAATGGGAACCCTTAAAGAATTACAAAAATGAGGAAATGTTTTTTACATTTACTAAATTCCATGAAGAAGCATTTTCTCTAAATGAAATATGGTATAATAGTTTGAACACTTATTTTAATGTATATATAACAGGCACTCTGCTAAGTACTTTACATTCACTCATTTAGACTTCACAGCTAATTTATGTGGCATATACTATTATCCCATTTTACTGATAAGGAAACTGAAGCACAAAGAAGTTGGGTCATTGGCTTGAGGTCTTAGAGCCAAGAGGTAAGGAAAAAATAATTCAAAACCAGGTCTACTTATATCAAAGCTATTTCCAAAAGTTTGAAAAGGGAACTAGAATCCTAAACATTTAATTATTAGATTGTAATATAAAAATTTACTTAAAATATGTTAAAAGAGGTCTTTTAAAAATTGACATAGTTCTTTTATTGTAATAATTCATGCATTATAAGCATACATCTTTGTTAGGTACAAATTGATAACAATATATGTGCACACATTTCTCATTTGACCCCTTCCCCAATTCCCACCCACTCCTTCACCCTCCCTCGCTCTCAAGTTCAGTTCAGTGAGTGACCATGATATAATTGTGTAAGTACATCATGTGCCTTAGGATGTCCCCCCCACCCCGTCCATCCCCTTCGGTTAATTTTACTCAGCCATAAAGAAGAACAAAATCATGTTATTTTCAGGGAAATGGATGCAACTGGAAAACATGTTAAGTGAGATTAGCCAGTCACAAAGAGTAAAAAAGCATATGTTCTCCCTAATATGCGGATGCTAGCGAGAAGATGGGGCATAAGAGGGTCTCCAGATGAAAAAGGAGAGACCCTTGATAAGTAAAAATTGACATAGTTTTAATAAAATTCAAAAAAATTTTAGATGAAAGTTGTAAGGGATGTAGTCTGAGTTTGAAAAGTTCGAAGCACCTGGATTCTTAGGTGCTTATGTTTCAAACAACCCAACTTGAAAGTCATCCACTCCTTAATAAGTGCTGCCAATATGGAATAAGAAGAAAAAAAAAAAACTTTAAACAGAAAATCCCCCTTGTGTTTGGGGAACAGAGAAGTATTGTTTGTTTTCTGGAGGGGACAGGAGATGGGAGTGGAGGTAGCGGTGTTTGTTTTTCTGAGGCCTGCTTTGAAGAGCTCTTCTGAAGCCTTCCCAAGAGGGGCCAAGCAGGAGTGCTAGGGCTTAACACAACACATGCTGGGTAAGCATGGGCCTGTCTCAGCTGCAAATCATTTACACTATCAGGATTCTTTCCAAAGAGGACCTTGGACCAAAGCAAGCTGGGAAAATCACACCCTGGATTCCAAATTGCTAGGGACTCTGTAGCAGGAACAAAAATATTTATAGGTCTAAGCTCCTTATGGGTTAACAGAATTTGAGAACCTGAGATTTCACCCATTGGGTGGGAAGATTTATGCTGAGGATCAATTCTATGGGAAGTCTGGGATAGTTACCCAAGAGCATTCTCTGAATATTGTATCTTAGCTATTGATGTAGGCCATACCAGCTTTAACTGTCCTTAAGAGAAGAATCAGAGCCTTCTCCAGTTTATGATTTGAGAATTTACTAGGTTGCCCCATTCTTTCTCATCAACTGAATTCTCTCAAGTCCTCCAGAAAGAATAGGGATGCTGATACTGCTGCCCCTGGCTTCTCACAGGATCACCCACATGGATGGTGCCCTCCCATTTTGAGCCATCAGAATCTGCTGGCATGAATGGAAGGCTCGATGTGGCTGGCTTGAGAAGAAAGCTCCAGTAGTACCTTAGCTGCCACAGGGAGTCACCGTGCTGCAGCGGTAAACTTAAACATTCCTTAGTTCCTCTCTAGCCTGACTAACAACTAAACACCAACATGTAAAAGAAACATTTGTTTTGTTAAAAACATTCATTGTCCCACCAGGCATGGTGGCTGCAAGTTTGTAATCCCAGTACTTGGTAGGCTGAGACAAGAAGATCTCAGATTTGAGGCCAGCCTCAGCTTCTGAGTGAGGCCCTGCACAACTTAGTGAAACCCTGTTTGAAAATAATAAATAAAAAATAGGGCTGGGGATGGGGCTTGGAGGTGGAATGCCCCTGGTTTTAATCCCTGGGACTGAAAAAAAATTCATTGTCAGAATCAGAGATTTTTCTTTGAATAGAAAATGTATTCCCATTATTAAAAAATCAAAATGATATTAAAAGTGTGTACCATATTTCTCTCTCTCCCACCAGGTCCCCATTCACCTCATACCCTACCCCTATTCCCTATAAGTAATCATGTTTAAATGGGATCCTTCCCTTTGATATTGGAGACTGAACTCAGGGGCATTCTGCCTCTGAACTACATCCCCAGCCCTTCATATTTTTTATATCAAAACAGAGTCTTGCTAACTGCTGAGGGTCTCACTACAGTGCTGAAGCTGGCTTTGAACCTGCGATCTTCCTGCCTCAGCCTTTCAAGCTGTGCCACGATGCTTTGCTTAAGTGTTTTTATGTATACTCTTCAGAGTACCTGGCCAGTGCTCCTGTAGGCATATATAGACAAAACCAAATCTCTATTCTTATCACTCTCTCCATATTTTGCACAATTATTAGTATGCTACAAGCACTATTCTGTCCCTTGTTTTTTCCACTTAATACGTCCTAGAGATCTTTCCTCCTCTGCTCATATTCGGCTCCCTTATTTCTTATTATTACAGCTATTACATGCCACACATTTATTTACTTATTTGGGTTGTTTCAGTCTTTTCCTCTTACAAGTGGTACAATCAAGAGTTTCTGAAGAGATTTCTGGGCTCAAACTTTGTTCCTTCTATTTCTGTAAAACTCCATAGTCACATATATGGCTGCCCAAGGAATGTATACTAGACTTAGACAAAGGTAGACATAGAAGTGGCTACAGAGCTGGTTATGTATCTTCCTGTTTTAAGAATGAGGACACCAAACCTCCTGCGGAGTGACTTACCCAAGGGTACAAGTGGTTGGCCTGGGACCAGAGCCCAGTTTCCTGGTACCTGGGCTAGCATCGTTCCCACAGGATCACACTGCAGGGCCACCACCAGCTCCTCCAAAAATATAAAACTCATTGGAGACAAAGAAGAACATGGTACACGCCAAGAGAGAGCTAAGAGGCCCTGGAGGATTCCTTCAAGGAAGAAGACACCTGGTTAGGGGAAATATGAAAAGGCTTCATCACGAAGGTAGTGTTAGTACAACTGGGTATGGTGGTACACGCCTTTAATCCCAGTATTTGGGAGGCTGAGATAGGGGGGTCACAGGTTCAAGGCCAGCCTCAGCAACTCAACATGGCCTTCAGCAACTTAGTGAGACTGTTTCAAAATAAAAATTAAGCTGGGCGTGGTAATACATGCTTGTAATCCCAGTACTTGGGAGACTGAAACAGGAGGATTGTAGGTTTGCAGCCAGCCTCAGCTACTTAGTGAGGTTCTCTGAAACTTAGTGAGACCCTGTTTTATTTTTTCTCTTGAGAAAGAATAAAAAATAGGGCTGGGGATGTAGCTTGGAGGTAGAATGTTTCTGGGTTTAATATTCCGTACCACAAAAGAAAAACAAAACAAAACAAAAAGTAGCATTGAAGATGGGCTTTGAGAGATGGATAGGATTTACCAGGTAGAAAAGATGAAGGAGTTGGGCATGGTGGTACAGCCCTATAATCTCAGTACTTTCTTTTTTTTTTTTTTTTTTTTTTGCGGTACTGGGGATTGAACTCAGGGGCATTCTACCTCCGAGCTACACCCCCAGCCCCTTTTTATTCTTTATTTTGAAACAGAGTCTCACTGAGTTGCGGAGTGCCTCACTAGGTAGCTGAGGCTGGCCGCGAACCTGGATCCTCAGGTCTCAGCCTTCCGAATGCTGGGATTACAAGCGTGCGCCACCACGCCCGGCTTCTCAGTACTTTCTGAAACAGAAGGGTCATAGATTCGAGGCCAGTCTTGGAAAATGGGAGAGACCTTGTTTCAGAATTTAAAAATAAAATAAATTAGGGCTGGGGTGTAGTTCAGCAGTAGAATACCCCTGTGTTCATTCCCCAGTACAGAAGAAAA
>PVLC010048228.1:0-10824 GCA_004027655.1 Graphiurus murinus
CCACTGGTTATATCGACTGATGGCTTAATCATGAATAGCATAGTCATTTAAATTAGCTTCCTGTGGATGATTAGACAATGTAGCTGATGAACTGGTGTGCGGCACCTGTGTAGAATGGGCAGTAAAAGCCACAGAATGGCTCACTCCCAATTAATAAATGAACTAACAGGCAATGACAATCTCTCCAGCGCTCTGGATGACTGACTTCTCCTTACAGTCCAACATTTGTTTCCCTTTGGAACAGCTAGTGATATTCTCACTGTGGAAAGTTATTGGACAAGGAAGGGCAACTAGATTAGTCTATTCCTCCCATATCTGCCATGTTTTTGCTTATGCAAATAAAGAATACATTCAAGGGATACAGTGTATTTTTTTTTTTTGTATTCTTGATCTATGGTTTTCAAAGTAAATTCTGTCACCCATTAGTTGGTCATGACAAGCATGTAACATGTGTTGTTTCTGGTGGGTTGCATTAAAAAAAAATGTTTAGCTGGGTATGGTGGTACACACTCATAATCCCAATGCTTGGGTAATTCAGACAGGAGGATCAAAGGTTTGAGGCCAGCCTCCGTAATTTAGGGAGTCCCTCAGCAACTTAGTGAAGCTCTGATTAAAAAAAAAAACGAAATAGGGCTGAGGGTGTAGCTCAGAGATAGAATTTCCCTGCATTCAATCCCCAGTAAAACACACACACACACACACACACACACACACACACACACACACACACGGGCACACACTCAATATTCTTTGGTTGAGTTATGTACAGATTGGATTAAAGACTAGCAATAAGGTGATACTCTTTGGCTAGGAAAATTTCCCTCATGCCAGGTTATTAAGAGATAATTCAGAAGTAATAGTTCATCCACTATGTCTTATTATCTTAAAAAACCTGTAATAACTTCTGAAATTATCAGTCACCTCCTAAGGGAGTCTGATCCTGGTCAAACTACCAGGCTTTGCCAACGATATCTTAGCATTTAGTATGTTCCTTACTATAGAATGAATATTGAAAATTCAAGTCATCCTCTTTAGGGAAAATAATATCAAACTACAAATAAAAAATTAAGTATAAAATAATATCTATGTAGTATGAAAACAGAAATAACAACAAATTTCTATAGCCTTGAACATTTAGGCCCCTTCCTTCTGAGATCTCTTTTGGCAATTTACCAGAAAAGCTTACACAGATATGCCTTCTGATTATAAGCAGGCTCTCTATCTTCCTGAAATTCCCAGTTCTCACAGGGACTCTGAAGGTTAAAGCTACATGCACATCATATTAAATACTTATCTGGCATAATAAATAAATACATGTATGAGAGCACTTCAGTGACTCAATGGTAGAACTGAAGAAAGCTCAATGCTTAGGGAAGGAACTGGACATTGATAGAGTGGGATGTGTCTGGCTATGCCACTTGCTAAAACGTGGCTTTCAATAAGTTACTTAACTTCTCCACCCCTCATTTTCATTTTGAAATATAGATATTGATGCTATCTTCCTCAATGGCCCATAAATGAGACCAGGCATGTGAAACTTCTGGTAGAATGTTAGAGACTTGGGTGCATGTACACAACAAACGTTTATCATTATTTTATACAAGCCTGTAGTCAGGACCAGAAATAGATTATTCGAATTCTAGGCCCTCTTCATATTTTTTCTTCCTATATGCAAAGATAATGCCTACACTTTAGGGGAAAAAAGGTGATAATATGAACAAATCACTTAGAGATACTTGAAGAAAGATTATATGTTGGATATAGTGGATGAGTACTGGTAAAGTAAAAAAAAAAAAATTAACAGCCACTAAGTAGAACATATTAATAAAGTGAGTGTCTCTGACACCACAGCTCAGTGACCAGTTTCATAATTCCAAAGGATACAAAACTCCATTTCTTGAGGAAAAATAGAATGGCAGAGGAGATAAGAGCACTATAAATAGTGAGTTGTCCGTACTAAGTCATCTTTGGAATAAAATAGATTTTTTAAAAATTCAGTTTTACTACATGTAAATAAATACATTAAAGAATTACTTGTAACGACCATATTGATTATCTATAAATTAATGAACACTGAATGATTTTACAGTACTTGGTCAAATTTCCTAAATGGGACAGATATGGCTTTCTGTTCATATACACTTTAAATGTTGTCTTTGCTAATAAAATATTTTCCCATAGATAAAGCAAAGTTAAATCTATTCCTAAATCTATTTCAAGACCACCAGACATTGCAAATAGCAGAACTTATGGTATATGCTGTACTTAATGAAAGATAAATAATATAAACTTTTGACACATCATGTCCATCTACTACACTGGCACTCTTGGCCAGGCTTCATTTAAAGGATGCATTCTTCTATACATTATCTGATATAAATGGTACCAACATAAGGATTTCTAGTACTCCAAAACTCTATGTAAATCAGAGATTGAAAAAAAATGTCTACTTCCTTTTATTCAAGTTCCTCAATCTTGTGTTTCCATTGCCCTACTAAGAAACAACTCTCCAATCCCTCTTTTGAATTGAAAAAACATTTGAATTAGAATTCAAAATTACATGTCCTTAATATTTCACTTATAGGAAACATATATACTTGCATAAAAATGGGAAAGCATGGGCTAGGGGTGTAGCTCAGTGGGAGAGCACTTGCCTAGCACACACAAGGCCCTAGCTTCAGTCACCAGCACACATACACACATACACACACACACACACACACACACACACACACACACAGAGAAAAAACCATATACCAGCTAGTAAACAATGAATCCTTTAAAGTATTTCTCTAATACATTCTTTCATTCTTTCTCTAAATATGTAACAAAAAACAGATATATTATATATTAAAAAACAGAATAATATAAATTTAGTGGAACCTTCAAGTTTGCAAATCCCAACAAACTCCTCTTGGACCCAAGCCTGATAGGCATCATCTGTATTGTTGAGGCTAAAAGTTAATGAGAAGAGATTCTGAAAGAATATCCTGCCCAGATTCTGTTCCTCCAACTGGATTTAATCTTAAAATTTCCATCTTCGAGGGGGGCATCCTATATTCTAATTGCAAGTTCTGCAGTTGTAAATGGTACTAGAAATGAGTATTCTTATCATAAAGTTTCTAGGCTAAGAGCTATATTTTGTATTAAAAATTAGACAGTCCTACTAAACCAGGAATTCACTCCCACTTTGTGGCAAAATTTGGTTTATAGCCATGTCAGTCAACTTTGGACTGAAGGCATTTCTTGTCATTTTATCTGGCCTTTCATCCTATTGGTCTCAGGTTTACCCCTGTGTAAAGGTCTTTCCAGTGGAATTTTTCTTTGCTTGCTAAGCAGTTGATTAATTGAAATCCATGCTTATATTCAGGGTTTTGAGAATAAAAGGGTGGAAGATAATATGACATGTATATGTGCATATCATTTTTGTAAAATACATGATCCCTAGGTATGAAATATGCCAATGACAAAATCACATATTGCTTCTTGGTGCCATACAAAAAAATAAACAACATCTTTAAAGTGGTACTGAGACTAGAATTTACCTTCTGTCCAGCCAACACTCACAGTAGTATATGGCAACCTGTCATCATCTATACCATAAGTTTTTGGGTATAGACCTTGAGCCTCAGTCAATTCTATGCCATGGACCTCACTAAAGTGGTATCACAGACTGTGATTTTAATAAATATTTATTGATTTGTATGAATTTGGGGCAGGAAGAACAAGTGGAAAAGATGGTATCTATAAATGTATATATTATGTATGTGTACATATATTACTGAAAAAAGTCCACAATTTAACTATGGCCAGCCATATCTCTGTAGAGACAGAAATCCCCACTGTGCAGATCTCTTTCAATTAAGAAAAAATTATGCAGTTATAATGTAGTAATATACATGTGTTACATATTACTACATAATAATGTAATAATATGTATATATTAGTAATAGGTAATTGTCTTTGTAACTCTATAATGCTGCCCTAAACCAAGCTCTCTTAACAAGGGAAGAATAGGCACATTTTCCTAGGACCCAAGGAAACTTCAGAAAGGGAAATTCATCTGGCCTATCTTCTTTTGTGAATTAAATTCAAGGATGGATTAAAATATTATTGTATATTTTCAAGTGGCAAAAAAAAGGCCACAAAGAAAACCACTTGAGAAATAGAAAAGTTATGATGGAAGGAATAAAAATACTTAGGAATTTCTCCCCAAAATTAAAAATGAAGGCAGATGCACATTCTAGAACTGAAAGAAATTCAGTAAACAAATATGTGCTGTATTTATGGTTATCTGTTTTATGTTTACTATTCTTGTGATAACTCTATTATTTTAGTAAGCCTAAAAGATTACTGGAATCAGATGTGGATGAAGAAAAGTTCAGTCAGTATAAAAAGGCAACTGAGAAATCTCAAAGTGAAAAAAAGATAATTGTTACAGCTTGGATATGAAATGTCTCCCACGTCTCATGTGTTCAAAGGCTTTGGGAAAATGATTGGCTTATGAGGGCTTTGATCTCATCAGTGGATTAATCCACTGATGGCTGAATGGACTACCCAGAGGTGGGAACTAGCGGGAGGTCACTGAGGTTGTACTCTGGAAGGGTTTATCCTTTCTATGGCCTTTTCCTTTTCCCCTTTCTACTTTCTGGCTGCCATAAACTGAGCAGCTTCCCTCTGCTACAGCCTTCCTCCGTGATGTTCCTCACCTTGGGCCCATGTGAAACAGTGAGGCAAAATAAGCTGTTCTTCTATGTTGTTCATGTTGACTACAACAAAAATCTACTAACACAGTACACAGTACTCGCCTTGTGACTCAAAGAAAATTTGCTTTAAGCAGATTAAAATGTATCAATTTAATAGGTCTAAAATTGGATGGTACATATACCCAGTTCTCTTTACTGCTTAATGGGAAGCACAGGGTCAAATCAGTTGACTGTAAATTCCAATATTTTTAAGATTCGAAAGAACTTTTATGGTATTTTCATTTTTTTATTAATCAGCTAGTTAAAGTGGTAATAATTAAACAAGGACTTATTTGTAAACAACTTTTAGTTGTTGCTTAAATTGAAATAGTATCTATGTAAGGAGCTACACTCTTCATTAATTTGTCATTCACATCACTTTTCTATAGCTAACTGAATCACCTTTAGATTCCCTTTTGTACCTTCCTAACGAGAGGGTTGACTTGGTTTATGTCATGCAATTAACATTGTTCTTTTCTCTTCCCTCATCCTTAACACCCCAAGTTTTGAATTTCTCACAAAGTAAGGTGCCATATAAATTCATAGTTTTCAACTTTCTTTTCTCAAGCCATATGATGACAGGCTCTCTACCTGCAGAGCATGGGACAGCATGATGAAATAAATACTCTTATACTTTATTCCTAATCTCAAAGAGGTGAGAGGGGAGAAGGCAACTTCTCGAGCAAAATTCAGGTCTTCCATTTATTACAGGTTTACAGAATTAAGGCGGGGTCATTAAATCACTAATTGTCTTTGGCTAAGGCATAGATCATTTTATTAGGAATGCTTTAGAAGATAAGTTATTATCTGGCAGTTTTGCAAGAGCGGCAGAGGTTGCTGTCTTCAGCTCCCTCATTGGGGCAGTCTTCCACCCTTAAGCAAAGCAAGCAAAAGGTGTAGTAAAACAGGACATCGCTGAGATAGCAAAGGGGCATCAAGGTCACTGTCTTCACTTCCCTAAAGAAAGGCAGTCTTCTGCCAAAGCAATCAAGAAGCTATAAATGCTTAAGTCAATATTCTTTAGACTTAGAACAGTTTCTCACACAATGAAAGCTGCTTTCAGTTTGGGAATAAATTAAGACTGTAGCATTTGTCTATAGCTATTTTGTTTTTAATCTAAGACTATAAAATATTTATGCTGGGTATGGTGGAAAACACTTATAAATCCAGTACTTGGGAGGCTGAAATGGGAAGATTGCAGGTTCAAGACCACCCTCAGCAACTTAGTGAGACACTGTTTCAAAATAAAATAGGGCTGAGGGTATAGCTTGGGGTTGAATTCCCAATATGACCAAAAAAATCTTTTAGAGGTATAGCTATTAAAAGGCTTCAACTAAATAAATAATCTTAATATAAGAACATTTACATGCTATTTACATTCTAAATATATATAGAGAATGATTCTGGTAAGAAACTTTCACAAGTACAGTATAAGAACATTTATTGTACTGTACATTTCTTATACTGGACATTTCTTTTGAAGAGGTTTTGTTCTCTTTTAGAATTCTGATGTTAGGTAATACTTGTCTGCAGTTTGCATAGAGTTATATAAATAAAGTTATATAAGTATAAAAATAGGGCTTGGGAGTGTAACTCTGATAGACCATGTGCTTAGCATGTATGAAGCTCTAGATTTCAGTCCTAGCACTCCCCACCCCCCATAAAAAAGAGAAAGAGAGAGAAAAAGAAAAAAAGGAAGAAAATTATAAACTAATGAAAGTTATGTAAAATAAACTGAATTATTAACAATTGTGACTGCTTGGCAAAAAAACAAGGGAAATGCTATTCTATAGAGATGAAAGCGGAAATTTTACTTTGTTTTATCTTGCTTATAAAATACATGGAATATTTCTTTATAGGGACAACAAATTAAACAATCACCTGCTTGGCTGAATGAAATCAGTGAATTGTAATGTTATATAACAGTTAAAATTGATATGTGGTTAACAGCATTCTACCTCCTTTGCGTGGAATCCGTGCCAATCCTTAATGCTTAATAAATATTGATGATTTACTGAAAGCAAACTTAACAAGTACTTAAAGTTTCATTCCATTATGCTTACTAATCTTGTGTGAACTTGGATTCCCTTATTATTAGGGTTTGTGATAATGCAACATCAGGATCAAACCTGGATCTGCCTACCCTAATCTCATTTGAACTCATAATCTCTCCTCACATCTGTGGGGTGTCTAGATGATCATATAGACACTCATTTTAATAAAGCAGTTCAATTAAAATATTTATTAGCAAGGACCCCATGGGAGAAGCCACATTGTGGAAAGACTTGGCTGAGAGGGGTAAAGAAATTAAGCCAAACTCATTAGCCCTAAAAACTAACACAATATTCCACAAAACCATCAGAAATCAGCATGAGCAGAGACTTAGTAGACAATGCCACATGTTGGGTCCATTTTCTAAATACTCAATGCATTTTTATTAGGAATTTTGCTACACATACACTTAGATTGTACATGCTATCAGAATGTCATGTCAATATATTTTCGAGTGCCTAAACTAAGAATAGTGTTATTAGTTTAGTATTAAATCTGGTACCTACAAGTTTTGGAGGAATATATCCTATTTGAGGGAGGAAAATTAAATGCATGTGAAACAGTTTTAAAAATTATGTAAAGCAATATGTCCTATATCCTAGAAGGAAATTGTGGAAAGTAGTAAAGCTTTGTAGTAAGCTAAAAATCTGAACACTACCAAGACTGTTTGATATTGAAATAGTCAAAATGCCTCACTTTTTCTTATCTATAAAATAATTTAATAGTGTTTATTCCTTACAGATTTGTTGTGAGAATTAAGTGAAGCAGTCCATATTAAACATTTACTAAAAAACCTAGTTTAAAATTTTAATGATAACATTTGGTGATAATAATGCTAATAATGCTTATAAGGATATACCTAACTGGAACTTTTTCTTGCTACAAACAAATGCTATGGATGAAACATATTGAAGCAAGTCTGATTCTGTTTCCAGAAAAGATGAAATTGGTCAATAATCATACTCATAACAACATTACAGGAAAATGATTATAATTTAAAACAACAGAGAACTGTGGAAGTAATGAGAACTACGACCAAGTATTCAGAGGGAATTAGTGTCCAGAAGTGATGGCAGTTGTTGAATCTAAGCAGAGGCTTGAGGTTGAGAACCATAATGTAGCATTGCCAAATGGTCACTCTGGTAGAAAGAGAAACAAGCAGAAGTTTAACAATCATAGAGCCTGGAGTGGTAGAATTGGAAGGACTTAAGGGGCCTTAAACAAAAGGATTTTGTCTACATAAGACATTTGTTGAATTCTCAGGGTGCATGAGAAACATAAGAACCAAATTAAAAATCTATGAAAGGAGTAAAATATCCTATAGTTTCATGGGGTTTTGAAACAAAGACACATCTGGAAATGTATTAGAAAGAAAACAAAACGCAAACAAGAGCTGAAGCCTCAGAGAGATTTATTGTTTGACACTAAGGAGGCACAGGCATTCTTCCCAAAGGACACTTACAATGCTGAGCATAGCTTGAGGTTCATCCAGGATTGGCAGTGGTGAAATGCTGATGCTAAGATATCAAGAAACCAGCTGATACTGTGCTACCATGTAGAGCTAGAATAATAAATCTGCAGACCTGAGGGCACGCAGTACAAGGTCAGTCTCTCCATTAAGACCAAATTTTGAAGGTCCATGAAGTATGAGTCTAAAGAGCTAAGCTTAAAATCTTTAATAAAGATCTTCCATGTTCTTGGATAGGGAGAATAAATATCATCAAAATGCTCATTCTCCCAAAAGTAATCTACAGATTCAATGCAATACCCATGAAATTACCAAGGTCACTCCTTCCAGAAATAGAAAAATCAGTCCTTAAAATCATTTGGAACAACAAAAAGCCCAGGATAGCCAAAGTAGTTCTTAGCAACAAGAACCATGCAGGAGGTAGCACAATACCTGACTTCAAACTCTACTACAAAGCCACAGTAATAAAAACAGCATGGTATTGGCACAAAAAAAGACACATAGACCAATGGAGCAGAATAGAAGATTCAGAAACAGACCCATATGCTTAGAATCAATTGTTTTTGACAAAGGAGCCAAAAATGTACACTGGAAAAAAGATAGCCTCTTTAACAAATGGTATTGGCAAAATTGGTTAACCATATGCAGGAAAATGGAAATCAACCCCACTTTCTCACCCTGCACAAGAGTCAACTCAAGGTGGATCAAACACCTGGAAGTCAGGCCAGAGACCTTGTATCTACTTGAAGAGAGCATAGGACCAACTCTTCAACACATAGGCACAGGTAAAAAACTTTCTCATCAAAACCCCAAAAGCACAAGCAACTCAAAGGAAGATCAATACACGGGATTGCTTTAAACTGAAGAGCTTCTGTGCAGCAAAGGAAACTACCAAGAACCTCAACAGAGAGCCCACAGAGTGGGAGAAAATTTTTGTCAGCTACTCTTCTGATAGAGGTCAAATATCTAGGATATATAGAGAACTCAAGAAAATAGCAGCTAAGAAAACAATAACCCAATCAAAAACTGGGCAAAAATCTAAGTAGACACCTCACAAAAGAAGAAATACAAATGGCCAATAAATGTATGAGGAAATGTTCTACATCATTAGCAATCAGAGAGATGCAAATCAAAACTACCTTGAGATTTTACCTAACTCCAATCAGAATGGCAATCATAAAACCACAAACAACAATAAATGCTGGCGAGGGTGTGGAGAAGTGGGAACTCTAATACTTTGTTCGTGGGATTGCAGATTAGTGCAACCACTTTGGAAAACAGTATGGAGGATCCTCAGACAAATGGGAATGAACCTACCATATGATCCAGCAATACCACTTCTGGGTATCTACCCAAAAGAATGGAAACCAAACTATCAGGCTGACGCATGTGTATGTTTATACACATACACATGTTTATAGCTGCACAATTCACAATTGCCAAACTATGGAACCAGCCAAGATGTCCATCAACAGATGAATGGATAACAAAACTATGAGAAATGTAAACATTGGAATTTTACTCAGCCATAAAGAAAAACAAAATCATGTTATTTACAGGGAAATGGATACAACTGGAAAATATTATGTTAAGTGAGATTAGTCAGTCACAAAGAGTAAAAAAACATATGTTCTCCCTAATATGCAGATGCTAGGGAGAAGATGGGGCCTAAGAGGGACTCCAGATAAAAAAAGGAGAAACTCTAGATAAGCAAAGAAGTTGACTTAACTGAAGGGGATGGACGGGCGGGGGAGGGGGTATACCCTAATACACATGATGTACTTTCACAAATATATCAAAGTCAATCAATAAACTGAACTTGAGAAGGAGGGAGGGTGAGGGAGTGGGGTGGGAATTGGGGAAGGGGTTAAATGAGAAATGTGTGCATATATGCCTTTATCAGCTTGCACCTAACAAATATGTATGATTACAATGCACCAATTAATATAAAAAATAAAAAAAATTTTAATGAACAAAGGTAATTCCTACAATTTTCAGGATGCTCGCACTTGAAATCCCTAGTGGCCATACCCTAGGGATTGGGGTGACCTAAGCGTAGATTGAATCTTACCAAAATTCCAATGCAGTTTCAACATAACTTAATTGATGATTATGTTGATATACTAAGCCCACCAACCCTCCCCATCTTGTCTTTTATTTTCTATAGAGAGGAAATGTTTAATTATCTTTGGTGAAAGAGAATATGATGTGGAAGTTATTTTTTTTTAATATTCAATGTCTGGCATATACTAGAAGTGATAGACAATAGAAGTAAACTTTAAGTAATCCACCTAATATATACCCTAATATATATTTTAAAATAAAAGAGAAATACTTAAAAATATCCACCATTAATATGTTTAATAAAATAGGTGAAAAGATGGCAAAATTAATAAAAAGACAGGGAATAAATTTTAAAACCTGAAATATATATGAAAGAATCAAATGGGTATTTCAAAACTAAACATAAAAATATCCAAGTTAAGAACATAATTAAGAATTTGATAGCAGACTAGGCACAAGTGAAAACAGAATTAATGAACTGGAAGAAAAATCAAT
>PVLC010048229.1:0-10808 GCA_004027655.1 Graphiurus murinus
ATTTTAATTTTTTGTAGTACTAGGAATTGGACCCAAGGCCACCCGACCTCTGAGATACATTCCCAGCCCTTTTTTTATTTCTTGTTTTGAAACAAGGTCTCTAGGTTGCTGAGAGCCTTCCTACATTGCTGAGGCTGTCCTCAAACCTGTGATCCTCCTGTCTCAGCCTCCCAAGTACTGGGATTACAGGCATGTGCCACCACTCCCAGCTAAAGGAGAATTTTAAAAAGATGTTCCTCTTTCTTAGGATAAAAGATGGGTGTATATATATGGGTAGGGAAAGGAGAGCAAAAAGATTAATTCACAGAGTCTGGGAAGCAGAAGTGGCCAGTTAAGGGAAAAAATACATGAGACAGATTTTATAAGGAAAAGACTAACTCTAAATCACCATCATTTTCTTCCTGCTTAGATCATGAAATTTATGCACACAGTGACTGGTTAGAAATATAGCCAGCTCACAAATTAAATATATAACCTTCATCTAAACAAAAATCCTCATAAGCTGCAAACATGACCATTTCATGGGGGCGTACTAAGGAAAACAGATTCTTTCATAATGCTATTTTGATAGGTTTTGTGATTTATTTTTGCAGGAAAAATTTATTGACAAGCATACTATATAACTGATTATATCTATTCTCAAAAATATTCCCTGTCAGAAAAGTCTAAAAATCTATCGATGTTAAGAATTTCATTTCTGATCAGAAGACAGATGTTATGCAAGGGGTTCTATCAGATTAAAGAAATGGCCATGTTATTTTGAAGATTAGTCTGCAGGCTAAGGTAAAAACTAAATTTTCTTTACCATGAACTAAGCAGAAATGAACAAACAGTGGTTTAAAGAAAAAAAATCAGTTTGTGAAAAAAAAAATGCCAAAGCCAGTTAGAAGATACTAAATATGAAGAAAATGTTATAGAAACTCCACAAAGGGATAATGGCATAATGCACTTTGGGGATATAACACATCCACAGTTTCCAATACATCATATAAAAGTTAAATTATCCCAGCAACATTGTGAGGTAGTTGTCATTTTGAATAGAAGATGCAATGAGGTACAGTCAAGTGACCTTGGAGCTGGTGAGAGGCAGTCAGCTAGCCCGGGGGGAGGGGGGGTGGCAGTGGCTCTCCTGTGACATGAATGCTTGGTATCTTCAACCAAGAGAATGATCATGGGAGGAAGTCAAAGGACAAACAGAGCCAAGCAGAAAGGAGAACTAACAGAATTCAAGCAGTTGCCTAACTGTACTTTTATTTCTTTTGTAATTTCCACTAATTGAATACCTTCTCTGTTCTAAATACTTATTGAGGCACTTCCTGCATGAGAAATGATTTAAATCTCTGATCTACACATAGGGTTGGATTAGAAACTTGAATTTGCAGCATATCTGGTGATGAAAATGCCAAAAGTATGATTCTGCATTTTCTCATTTTTCATATTTGTACACAAAATGCTCATATAAATATACAATACTATGTGGCAAATTGTAAAAATACTAAGAAGCTTACCTTCCTCCGCATTTCCAGATTATTTGCAATAAGCCTTTGCAGTTCCATCTATTCAGGGTCAGAGTCTATTTCCCATCCTTTCAATCTTCACTAGACTATGGCTTAGCTTGCTTTAACAAAATAACACAACCGAAGCAATGCTAGCCAATTCAAAGGCTTGTGTTAAGAGGACTTGTGCATTTCAACTTTCTAAGAGCCTTAGTCTTTGCCATGTGAGCCCAAATTATCTTGCTAGCAGATGAGAGATTATATTGATCATAGCTGAGGCTCTAGACATTTGAGAAGACAAGCCCAGATCAAGCAAGCTGTCTACAGTTGACCACATATGCATGAGCGAGCATAGCCTGGAATAGAAGAACCATGCAGCTGAGCCTAGCCCAAACTGATGGCACATAGAGCTAGTTATGACATCAGTTGAAGCCACTAGTTTCATGATGCTTGTTATACACAGATATATATGCTAGAAAAAAAGGAATACTGAGAAAGAATACTATAGCAATCAAACTTTTAACAATAGCCTTATAAAAATGATTATACTATTTATATAATGGTTCTGATATATACTGTCAGTGAAAGGACACAGTAGTGAAATGAAACTCAATGAAGGTAACTTGTGAAGGATTAACTTATGGAGGCTAAAACGTGTAATTTTTTTTAATGACTTAGCCTTACGTAGGAATGTAACTTAAATACTGAATGGACTATGTATGCAGTATACCCCTAAAAAGAGCAGTTAACCTCTGAGGTAAGTGGTTACAGGAAAGGAGCTCCAAGAGGTAGAAAAATAGAAAATTCCAGGAGGTGCAGTCTCTTACCAGACCTGGCAAGGCTAGCCTGTGTTCACTTTGAAGAAGGGCCAATCAACATCTCATAGGATAAGTCATGGGCAGATATACCAATTTGGGAAAATCCCTGATTGTGTTCTCCAGCTATTTAATAATGATAATAAAGGATGCAATAATGTGCATAGATGTTTATAGAGCCAGTAAGTCTGAACAAATGAAGAAAGCAAAGTAAGTAACCTAGCCAGTGAACAAGCCAAAAAGCATGCTTTCATTTTTGTCCAATGGTGCTTCCCCTTCTCAACTTTTATTTATAATCCCTGTGAATCAAGAACCTGTGAGATATTATGTTTTTTCAAGATATGCATCTTATAGAAACTCCTACAGTGATCAGTAAATAAGTTAACACAAACTATTCATTTGCCAAACTTAGGCAGCATAAGTCACTTATCCAAATTTGTCCTGTAATAGTGAAAGCTGTCTTTGTAAACTTTAAGAGCTAGGTAATAATCTTCTACCCAGAAAAACCTAAGTCCCTAGGGATTCATGAAGAAATAATTACTCTTACAGCAAAAATGCACACAGACTTATAAAAATGTCACAAGCATTTAATTTTCTACATGTCTGTTTCTTCATGTGAACTATTATTTCTCTTGGGGTTTTAACTACAAATATACAATATGGTGGGAAACCGTGGTAAGAAGTTTCCCAGCAGATTTGAGATTTTATTCACTTTGATGTCTATAGAAGTATAATGAATGCTCTGCATTAGATACTGAGAGAAAACATTCTTTTCCATTTGAACCAGGAACTCACCTCAGAGAAGTGCTCCTGCTCAGTAAGTGGTTCTAGTATATACTGGGTGGGGAGAATCATCTTCAGATGCAGCTGAATGTTTGCTTCATTGCACTAATGTATGAAGCTCACAACAAGAAGGTACCGCCTGATACCTATTTGGAATGGAAAGCAACTTACTTTATAAGGAACGGAGATGAGAGTTCATATCAGATTGGTGGAGCTGGCAGTGGTTCAGTGTTAAGCTGAAACCGGACATATGCTTCTCCTAGAGTCACATATGATTTCATTAGTTGTTCTAGAATGTGCGAGTCTTGGATGCTAGCCTGCAAATACCAGCCCCTGGAAGCTCTGCCTTAGGCTTTATCCTTTCAGGAATTCTTCAGGGTTCTTGGGTGGTGACAGGAAAATTTGGGAATAATTATGGACTCACCACAATGTAAATCATTCATAGCAAGGTGTGTGTGTGTGTGTGTGTGTGTGTGTGTGTAGATATTAACAAGCTCAGTCTAACATTTATATGGAAATGCAAAGAGATTAATATATTCAAAGCAATTTGGGGGAAGGAGAAGAAGTTGGAGTACTTACAACTTGGAGGAAATAAAATGAGAAGGAAAAGCACTTATTTAAAATTAGAATGATATAATAATGATCTCTATTGGGACATTTTCAACAGAGAGCAGCAAGAGACAAAGGGATCTATATGTACTTCTCCTGACTATAAGGATTTGTGATTTTGGGTCAGAGTTGACAAATGCTTTAAAAATACCTAAAAAAATTTTTTAATGTTCCTAACAAAAAAAGCTAATTAAATAGTTTTAAAAAGTCTTCTTTATTACCAAGAAAGAAGCCCAGGGAAATCATGAAACCATGGCAAGTAATCCAAACCATAGTTAGAAAAATAACTGATAGAAATGCCATGTGCTTTGACTCTGAAGACATGGAAGTTCTATAACTTTTGAAGATCACACAAGGCTACTGTAACAAATGAGAAAATGTACTACCTGTGAAGGTGCACAATACGATATAAAAGACACTATAGAAATGTTAGCTGTTATTACTATTACTTTTATAACCCTTCTCTGCATTGAAATTCTATCTCTAACAAAAAAGTAGATGGTCACATTGAGCAGCAGACAAAATTAGGGGAGAAAAGGCAATTGTACTCTAAGGACACATGATCCCATGACAGAAAGTGCCACAACTCCTTAACAGTTGGATCATGAGCAAGGCTCGATCTGATGGAATCCTGCAAAGCAGACGCTTCCAAGAAAGGATATGTGGCATATCCTGCTTTACATTATAGTATATTCTGGGAACATTGGGTACTTCAAGTCTTGTTTTTACACTTATTATTAAGGAAAGTTTCTTAAAAACAGGTGGTGGCCAGTCGAATAACAACCTCTTGATGTTAGCTAAAAAACAGTGCCTTCAGACAAACAACATAAGAATTCTCTGATCATTTACGAACATTAGTCAGTAAACAAGCTCTGCAAGGTAATTCGGATATAGTTACTAATCAACCTATGTTCTCCCTCAACACACAGATAAAGAAAACAAAAGAGCTAAGCCAAAGAGATTTAGGTCTACAATCTATCTATGGGTAAAAAAAGGCTATAAGAATGTGGGTATCTGGTACCCCTTTATAGGGTCTAAGCACAGATAGCCTTTACCAACTCCCACAGTGTCTCTCTAAAACTTCACAGGACACATTAATAAAGACAGACTATAGTTAACAAAAACAACAAGTGATTTACCAAAAACTCCCTAGCTTAGACCAATGTACACAGGCCCATTCCTCGTTAATCTTTAACACTGCTTTGTACCAGAGTCAAAATAAAATCATTATATACTGATGTAAAAACTTTTAGAAAAACAAAACAAGTTTGCTATCATCAAACTGTCAGATGACCTGTCCATAAACTTCCCTGTTCTATGTGTTTCACTGCTGTATGAAATGTATAAAACCAGCTGCTTGTGAACAATAAAGTAGATGCGCTTCATCACTGCATTTGGTGTGCGTATTCTCACGACCTCGTCTCCTTCCCCACCTGTCGATGGACCCCCGACTCCTGCTAGGGCTGGACCCCGGCAAGAAAGTAAGAAAACATGAATGTGTAAGTTTCACTGAATATCAGAAGAAATGGCCAAACAATAAAAGGAAAATCAACTGAAAGCTTTCTACCATTTATCACAACTGTCACAGGAGCAGTGCAGATTCTGCATATGTTAAAGGGATTAAACCCAAAGAGTCTTTAAAGTACATTGTGTGTGTGTGTGTGTGCGCGCGCACGTGCGCACCAGTAATATAGACACATTCCTGGCTTAAAGTCTATTAGTAAACAAACTCACATCTACTTTTCATTCTGTTTCACATTGGGTCAATCTAGATCCCTGCACTGTGCACAAAACAGGGATGTAGGATTCCAGCGCAGGAAGGGAAGGCAAAGAATGGGAGGATCTGCAGTAGTAACCCCTTCCTTTCCAGTTTTATCACTAATACCCATAGGGTTAATCTCTGTAGTCCTTATAACCCCAGTTAAAGTTATTTTCTTGGTAACCTGGAACAACACTGCTATGTGATGATGATGAAAATCATAGTAGACTGCCTCGCATAGGGCCTGGTAGTCAATGACGGGATCAATTTTCTCAGGGAAATCAACCTAAGACAGGGCTCCTTGAATGACTCATCGAGACCCCATGACGGGTAAGATTAAGCACCTGGTAGGAAACAACCTAAGACAGGCACAGTCCTTCGTGCATTTAAAATAAAAACGGGGGAGTTATGGGAGCTCAGCTGGGCCCCTTCCCCCCTGGCAGTTGCTATTTGCATATCTGAGCAATTATACTGACTCTTCTGCTTTGGCTACATTGGTGTCTCAAAGTCTGGAGATTGCCCCTAGGATGCGTAGATGAAAGACCCTCCTACTTCTTGGAAAGTAAATATATGACCCTAAAGGAGTATGGTTTTATGACTCTAGAAAGTTTGCTTTACCAGGCTATGTTAAGAATGTGGGCTATATGTGTAAAATGAAGAAGTGATTAATTAAAAAAAAGAAAGAAAATCATAGCAGATTTTAAGGTATAATTAAAAGTTGTTGAATATAGCGGTTTGCAAATTTTATACTTTCATTAAATTTCAGAGAAATGTATTGAGGAAAGGCAGACAAACTTAACTAAGTTAAGCCTACCTGTACTCAAAAAGTATAGGAATAAAAACCTATCTATACTCAAAGAGGGCCACACAAAATGGACTATAACTCATGAGAGGATCTGTGGTTCACAAAGAAGAGAAATTTACTTCTCCCTTCTTCCAGCCCCAAGCAACGGATTCTGAGTGCCAGGTCAATCCCGCACTGGGCTGAGAAAAATTAAGAGATTTTTCTTAATTTCTTTCTTAAGAGAAAAAAAAATTAAATGATGTCTTACTGAAAAATGTTAGGAACAGCAACTTCCTATATTTCCTCCTATACTACATTATAAGTACACTGACCCACTACAACCATTGTAAGATAAGAGGGTACTCATGATATCTTACGATGAAAACAAACCAACTGCAGATTAGGAATGTCAAGATACATCCTGGAAAGAAAAGAAGTATTGTTTTTGTTTGTTTTGTGTTACTGGGGATTAAACCCAGGGGCATTTCTACATACTAGCTACAGCCCCAGCTCTTTTTGTTTTGAAAGAGTAAGTTACTGAGCATCTCAATTTATTGAAGCTGGTCTCAAAACTGTGATTCTCCTGTCTCAGCCTCCCAACTTCTGGGATTATAGGCATGCACTGCCACGCCCAGCTAGAAGTATTGATTTCTTTGTGAGAAATCTATCAGAGACCAAAAGGTTCACAATATTCCACTGAAGGACAGGAAAATAAAGCTGGGGCATCCCTAGGTGCAACTGTCTTCCTACAAGAGACTTCATGAGGCCCTCTGAATTGATCCAGAATTTTGTGTATCATGTTTACGAAGAGTGAGCATAAAATGTAGACCTAGAAAGTATCCTTTTGGGCAGAATTTTTAGAAGTTCTCTCATTTAATTACTTTCTATTGCTTATAGTTAATAGTCTTAAAAATTATACTTGCATTACATTTTGTCACTAAATATGGATTTCATTATGACTAACATCTAATTACTGATTTCAACATGAAGGAATTGAAAATCCTGTCTCTTACACTTTACAAGATATAGGAATGTCAAATGTCCATTTCTGTTGTGTATCTGCTCACTCATCTCATTTATATTTTCTAGTGTATCCATGATTCTTAGCTCAAATACCAATGGTAAAATATGGAATTAGTGTCACTATTTAATCTGCTTAACAAGATATCAGCTGATACTGCATGCCTTAATTATTTTTTTTTTAAAAAAGTACAAATTGCTGAAAAGGTAAAAATTTTCTGGGAGCTGAGAAATATTAATTCTGAAAAACACTGAGTAAGCATTTTACATAAAAAACATACCTTACATATGCTAACAACAACAACAAAAAAAGATACATGATTCTTGGATTGGGAAACTTGATTTTCCTCAGTAAATTAGACCTTGACCCTGATAAGTATCAAGTGTCCCAAGTACACATTCTTTAATGCTGTTGGCCCCACACAGTGGAATCCTAGGTCTGCTCACTGGTCTCTGGTTCCATGTTGGGGTGGAAACAACAGGATCAAGTTCCAAAAAAAACACTGGGAATTCTAATGAGTCCCCCTCATTGTAAAAACAAAATACCCATACCAAGATGTGATTAAAAAAAAAAAAAAAAACTTTTAAAACTTGGGCTCATAAGCAATTTTACAAGGCCAGAATAAAAATTCAGGCAAGTATTCTTTCCTGTGAAGTCACAGTATTCTATATGGAACTAAAATTGTATTTTGAAAGAGATAAAAATGTCTACGTTTCATAAAAGTTCTATTTTATTGCAATAGCAATCAAGTTAATGATTTTTAATTTTCTATGTGAAGTAACAAAGCCCCAATATTTCACAAATTTTTATTCTAGCATACAGAAATTTATTATAGAAAACTGTTTATGTATTGTTGTGATTACTATATTTATAGCAAGTGGAGGTATTAATTTCCCAGATTGGTTAATTTTTTAAACTTTATGAATTTTTATTAATTTCTCCATGTAGCTTCATATGTTTCAGAGCAAATAAAAGTTCTTAAGTTTTTGTCCTTGAGGGTAAAGAGACTTATGAACAGAAAGCCTCAGCTCACAATCACAATGCCAGCTACTTCCAGAATAAAGCAAAGTAGTACAGCTCTATAAGAGAATATTCCAGGTTGATACCCAAACTAGAAGATGTTTAGAACCATGGACCAGGCCATAAAACTTTTCCTTCCAGAAATCTGAATTTAAATAAAATTATGGCATCAGCTCCTCTCTTCTGAATACATTTTATATTGAATAATTGAAATGATTGATATTTATGGAATACAAGATGGCGGCTGAGTGAAACAACTTTCCCCAGATGCTCTGATTTCGAACTAAATTTACCATAAAAAGAGCTTTTTAACAGAAAGAAAAAAAAACAACAAAAAAAGCGAAATTTGAACCACAACTAAGGAAGACACAGAAAGCGGAGCAGGAAGAGCAAGGGAGTCTGCCGCACCACGGATTGTGCCCAGTGCCCTGCTGAGAAACAGGATTGTGGAGCTGGGACCTGGGGCTGTGGCAAACAGTCAGATGCTGAGTGCTACAAACTTCACAGCAGACACAGCGACCAGACCAGGCATGGAGCAGAGCACCTCCAGGACACCATACCCTACATGGGCGGATATCCCCACACCAGCCACAGCGACCGGAAGGCGTGGGATGATCAGCATAAGCTCCCCTGGGTCTGCCCCTGCACACCGCTCCAGAGATGGAACAGTGACCGACTGCACAACAGAGCTTGAAAAAAGATGGCCGCAAACACAGCTTCATGACCAAAGGAAAGAGAAGCAGAGTGGCTGAAACATTAGCGGGGCAACGGGAGCTGCTGACCTGAGCCCAGGAGGAACAGGTGAGCCAGCACGCACCGTGAAACAGCGACCACAATATTGCCGCCAGCCCCTCCCAGCCAACTTCCTGGCAGCTATCCAGACCCTCAGTGACCTCTTGCGCCTCAGCGACCAGAGGGGGAGCAAGCCCAACAGAAGGGATCCATAAGTTGGATTGCGCCCCCGGGGTGCAGGGACCACTAAACAAAGGAGAGACTCCCGCCCTTCTAGAGCTTAGGAGAAGAAATGCAGAAGAACCCAGTGCACATAGGGCATCTGGAAAGGCCTGGCATTTAGACAGCACTCCTGCCATCAGTGAAGGCAGAGAGAGAGACGCGGGCAGACCCTGTAGAGAGCCCAGAAACACAAGCTAGCAGCGGGAGAAACACCAATGAAACCCCCTGCCTGCACTGAGAGAGCAAATAAAAATGCCAGAGACACACTCGAAAATTTAAGCTCGGTACTTACGAACTACCAGAGTGTTTGTTTTAGTGTCTGATTGCTGTTTTTAGATTTTGGGTTTTTTTGTTTGTTTGTTTTGTTTTGGTGTTATGTTTTATCTGTTTTTACTCTGTTTTCGTTTTGTATTGACTTGATTTATTTATGTCTGTTTGAATGATTGTTTGCTTTGTTATTACTTGCTTACTTGTTGAATCTCCTCCTTATCCTTTCTACAAGCCTCCCCACCTCTCTCCCTTCTATATTCCTCTCCTCAACACTTTACCTCCTCTCTTTTCTTTTTCTTTTACTTTTTTTCCTGTCTCATATCAAGATCATCTCATACTTCCACACTCAAAACTCTATATTGACTACCAGAATCTGCCTACATATCTACCATCTCTAATCTTTACAATATATCACCTCAATACACTCAACCTCCATTTCCGCTGGAACATACCATCTTCTTTACGCTATTCCTGCATTCATTACTGTGACCTCTCACCCAAACTTTATCACTGAACATACCATCCCTGTACATACCATCAGACACCTCTAAACCCCACTGCAGAGATTGCACGAGAAAACTTGCAAGAACAGCAAGGATATAAATTTAAGAACAAGGGAACCATGGGAAGGAAAAATAACAAAGAAACAATGAGCTACCACAACCCCTCAATAACAGATCTCACCAACCCAGAATGGCAGAGATTACCAGAAGAACAATTCAGATCTTTAAAACTAGAAACAATACAGAATTTTCAGAAAGAAAATAGGGAAAAATAGAAAGAAACAAAGGAAGAAATAAAGGAACAGATGAACAAAGAATCTGATGGCCTGAAAAGAAACCAAAGAGAAGCACTGAAGGAAGTGAAAGATGAAATAATACAAATGAAGGCATCAATACAAACTATTAACAGCAGATTAGATCATATGGAAAATAGATTATCACTCTTAGAGGATGACCATACCAAAAATGAGTCTATAGTACATAAATTTTTTTTTTCTTTTTTTTTTTTGCGGTACTGGGGATTGAACTCAGGGGCATTCTACCTCGGAGCTACACCCCCAGCCCTGTTTTTTTTTTTTAAATTCATTATTTTTGAAACCTGGACTCACTAAGTTGCGGAGTGCCTCACTAGGTAGCTGAGGCTGGCCTCAAACCCAGATCCTCAGGTCTCAGCCTCCCGAATGCTGGGATTACAAGCGTGCGCCACCACGCCCGGCGATAGTACATAATTTAGCAAAAAAAAATCAACAGTATGAATTGGACATGGAAGAGATCTGGGCCAATTTTAAAAGAGC
>PVLC010048231.1:0-10805 GCA_004027655.1 Graphiurus murinus
CACGCTTGTAATCCCAGCATTCAGGAGGCTGAGACCAGAGGATCCGGGTTCGAGGCCAGCCTCAGCTACCTAGTGAGGCACTGCAACTTAGTGAGACCTGGTTTCAAAATAAAGAATAAAAAATAGGGCTGGGGGTGTAGCTCGGAGGTAGAATGCCCCTGAGTTCAATCCCCAGTACCGCAAAAAAAAAAAAAAAAAGAATAAAAAAATAGGGCTGGGGGTATAGCTCGGAGGTAGAATGCCCCTGAGTTCAATCCCCAGTACCACAGAAAAAATAAATAAATAAAATAAAGACTAAAAAATAGGACTGAGGGTATAGCTCAGAGGTAGAATGCCCCTGGGGTTCAATCCCCAGTACCCCCCCTAAAAAAAGACGAAGAATATTAGATGAAGAAAATATAAATATTATCCATGAAGTTCCATTTAAAATTATGTAAGCTCAAGTCGGGCGTGGTGGTGCACGCTCCAGGTTCGTGGTCAGCCTCAGCTGCTTATTAAGGCACTCTGTAACTTAGTGAGACCCTGTTTCCAAATAAAAAATGAAAAATAAGACGAGGGGTGTAGCTCAGAGGTGGAATGTCCCTGGGTTCCATTCCTAGTACTGCAAAAAAAAAAAAAAAAAAAAAAAACAAAACTAAAAGAAAAGAATTATGTAAGCTCCCTCAAGTTTGATGCTACTTAGCTATGCAAATATTATTATGATATTGTGTGTGTGTGTGTGTGTGTGTGTGTGACATTAGAGATGGAGAAATAGAACCCAGGAGCATTCTACCTCTGAGCTACATGCCCAGTCCTATTTTATTTTATTTATTTATTTATTTATTTATTTATTTATTTATTATTTATTTATTTATTTGCAGTACTGGGGATGGAACACAGGGGCATTCAACATCCGAGCTACACCCCTAGCCCTATTTTTTATTCTTTATTTTGAAACAGGGTTTCACTCAGTTGCAAAGGGCTTTACTAAGTAGCTGAAGCTGGCCTCGAACCCAGATCCTCAGGTCTCAGCCTCCCAAGTACTGAGACTATTTCATTTTTTATTTGGATGCAGTGTTTCGCTAAGTTGCTAGCCTCATACCTATGATTATCCTGTCTCAGCCTCCCAAGTAGTAGGATTTCAGGTGTGTGCCACCACACCTGGCAGATATTCTTTTTTTGTATGTTTACCAGAGTTGGTTGAACAGAGATTAGGAAGCATGGCTGCTTTAATACAATTTTAGGCCGGAACTTCTGAACCTTGTGTACCTGCCTTGCTTCAAGTGTCTTGGTATCCTAAGATCACATCAGCTGTGTCCTTCTCAGCCCTGGCGAGCTCAGATGTGCCCAGAGAGAACACAGCTCTCCCACAGGGGACAATGGATGCCTGCCCACAGCTCCTATCCCTTCCCTGTCAGTACTGATGAAAGATTGAGAAGAGCCAGTGATGACATAGAACTTGGAAGCCCCAGGATCCAACCTGTGGAAGCTCAAGTGTAGTGGAAGGCTGAGACTTTCCAGGTCCTTCACCCTTGCCGAATAGTTCTCAGACCTTGAAATCTCTTTGACACTCATTGTTTGTAGCAATAATTCTTGCTGTGTAAAGTCCCTGGGAGGTGATCCACGCCTCTGCTATCAGAGTGCAGTTACTTAAAAAGAAACGAAGCTGACTCTTTAAAAAGGTTTGTTTCAAGGCTGAGACCAGAGGATCTGGGTTCTTGGCCAGCCTCGGCTTCCTAGTGAAGCACTCTGCAACTTAGTGAGACCCTGTTTCAAAATAAAGAATAAAAAATAGGGCTAGGGGTATAGCTCGGAGGTAGAATGTCCCTGAGTTCAATCCCTAGTACTGCAAAAAAAAAAAAAAAAAAAAAAAAAAGGTTTGTTTCAGGCCAGGCATGATGATGCACGCTTGTAATCCCAGTACTTGGGAGGTTGAGATAGGAGGATCAAAGGTTCTCAGCCAGCCTCCGCTACTTAGTGAGGCCTTCTGTAATTTAATGAGACCCTGTTTCAAAATAAAGAATAAAAAAAGGACTGGGGATATAGCCCAGAGGTAGAAAGCCCCTGGGTTCAATCCCCAGTAATCCGCTCTCCCCCCCCACACACACACAAAAGAATAAAAAATACGACTGGGGCTGTAGCTTGGAGATAGAAGGCTCCTGGGTTCAATCCCCAGTAACACACACACACACTTTCCAGCTGGATGTGGTGGCACACAACTGTACTCCCAGTACTTGGAAATACTTGGAAGGCTGAGACAAAAAGATGGCAAGTTTAAGGACAGCCTCACCAGCTTAGCAAAACCCTCTGCAACTTAGTGAGACCCTATTTCAAAATAAAAAATAAAAGCTGGGCATGGTGGCACATGCCTGTAATTCCAGTACTTGAGAGGCTGAGACAGGAGGATCACAGGTTCACAGCCAGCCTCAGTTACTTAGTGAGGCCCTCAGCAACTTAGTGAGACCGTTTCAAAAATAAAGAATAAAACTAGGGCTGGGGGTATAGCTCGGAGGTAGAATGTCCCTGGGTTCAATCCCCAGTACCACAAAAAATAAAACAGGTCTAAGAGTCTACCTCAGAGGTAGAATGTCCCTGGGTTACATCTCCAGAGCCAAAAAAAAGAAAAAAGTATCTTTCCAAAAGAATTAAAGTCAGAATATTATATAGTAATATATGCATACCCATGTTTATAATAGCACAATTCACAGTAGACAAAGTATGGAACCAATCTAGGTTGTCAGAAGATCAATAGATAAAGAAAATGTGGTGTATACACACGAGATGGAATTCTACTCAGCAATAAAGAAGAGAAAATTTATGTCATCTGTTGGAAAATGGAGGGAACTAGAGAATATTCTGCTAAGTGAGATCAGGCAGTCTGAGAAAATGAAGGGTCATATGTTTGCTCTCATAGCTAGATGCTAGAGAGAAAATAGGACACCAAAAGAGACTTCAGATAAATGGGTAGTGAGACCAGTAGAATAATGGAAGGGGGTGGGGGAGGGAAGTGGGGATGGGGAAAAGGAGGAACGATGAAGGAAACAGTTCAAATAACGCTCTGTCCGTATATACCTTTATCTCATTAACACGCATGGGGAGAGATGAGCGGGTGGGATCTGAGGGAAACACACCAAGCTATGTGCATGTGTGTTTGTATCACTCTGAACCTCACTGTGAAAAATACAACCACCACCACCTCTGGGAGCTCTCCATTCCTGTAGGATAAAGTCCCCAATTCTGTGTGTGTGTGTGTGTGTGTGTGTGTGTGTGTGTGTGTGTGTGTTTTACTGGGGATTGAATCTAGGGATATTCTACTTCTGAGCTATACCACCAGCCCTACTTTATTTTATTATTTTTTTATTTTGAAACAGGATCTCACTAGGCTGACGAAAGGCTTGATACATTGCTGAGGTGCCCAGCTCCCGGATTCTTTAGAATCCCCTTCAGCCTCCTCTAAGAAAAGGGTAACATCAGCCGGGCATGGTGGCCCACGCTTGTAATCCCAGTACTTGGGAGGCTGAGACTGGAGGATCCCAGTTTGCCGCCAGCCTCAGCTACTTAGTGAGGCACTCTGCAACTTAGTGAGACCCTGTTTCAAAATAAAGAATAAAAATAGGACTGAGGGTGGGGTGTAGCTTGAAGGTAGAATGCCTCTGAGTTCAATCCCCAGTACCGCAAAAGAAAAGAAAAGTAACGTCAAACCCTAACCCTGGAGAAGAATCAAGAAATCAAAACCAGCCGGGCGTGGTGGCGCACGCTTGTAATCCCAGCATTCGGGAGGCTGAGACCGGAGGATCCGGGTTCGCGGCCAGCCTCAGCTACCTAGTGAGGCACTCCGCAACTTAGTGAGACTCGGTTTCAAAATAAAGAATAAAAAATAGGGCTGGGGGTATAGCTCGGAGGTAGAACGTCCCTGAGTTCAATCCCCAGTACCACAAAAAAAAAAAAAAAGAAAGAAAGAAAGAAATCAAAACTGAGAAGGAGCAGTCATCTCCTCACGTTTGGACAATGTGGTCACACAGCGATCATTCCACATTCACTCCCCAAAGGTGGGGACTTGAAAAAAGTGCACGTGCCACGGAACGTGTTATTTGGCTTGTGTTATTTGGGCTTGAATCAGGGCCAGGTCCTCACAGCAGTTATGGAAGAGCTGGGTTGCAAGTCCCTTTTATCTTAGGGAATTGTAATCACTAGTACTCTAGCGGAAGGTGTTTGCGGGGAGTCAGAAGTTTCAAGTGGGATCTGTGGTGCGGTGGGTGCTAACCTAAGAGGTGAGGGCAGAGGCCTGAGGCAAGGAGTAGGAGGTTGCGAGGGCAGCGTTTGTTTGGGAAGAAGGGGGAGGGTGTCAGATGCCTTGGCACTAGTGACTGGTTTTCCTGTAAATATCTTAATACCAGCCCTAAATGACTGCAGAAACACCATGCCACATGGCACCCCTCGAGCACCATTGTGACCACTGAAAAGGCAAATGAGAAGCCCTGCTTTGTGGGTGGACTTGCAGTAGGCTCTACCTGTGTCCAGTGCCATGGGATCCAGTGTTCGCTTAGCTCAGGCTCCAAACGTAGTCATCAACATATAAAGCAAAAAAAAAATAAAAAAATTTTTTTTTGTAGTACTGAGAATTGAACCCAGGGCATTCTACCTCTGAACTACACCCCCAGCCCTATTTTATTTTATTTTTTTTTACTTTGAAACAGAGTCTCACTAAGTTAAGGAGGGCCTCACTAAATTGCTGATGCTGCTGGGCGTGGTGGCGCACGCTTGTAATCCCAGCATTCGGGAGGCTGAGACCGGAGGATCCGGGTTCGCAGCCAGCCTCAGCTACCTAGTGAGGCACTCCGCAACTTAATGAGACTCGGTTTCAAAATAAAGAATAAAAAATGGGGCTGGGGGTATAGCTCGGAGGTAGAATGCCCCTGAGTTCAATCCCCAGTACCGCCAAAAAAAAAAATAAATAAATAAAAAATAAAAACTAGGGCTGGGGGTATAGCTCGGAGGTAGAATGTCCCTGAGTTCAATCCCCAGTGCCGCAAATAAATAAATAAATAAATAAATAAATAAATAAATAAATAAATAAATAAATAATAAAATAAAATAAATTGCTGAGGCTAGCTGCGAACCTGCCATACCCTTGTCTCAGCCTCCCAAGTACTGGGATTGCAGGCATGCACCACCACACCTGGCTAAAGCAAAAATTTAAAAACAGTCCAAAGTACCTTAAAAATCCCTTAGGAAGGTGCTGTCATTCATATCTGGAATGTTCTCTAAAGGTCCATGGGTTAGAGGTTCATCCCCCCAACTTGGCACTACTGGAAGGTGGTGGAACCTTTAAGAGGTGGTGCCCACCGGGAGGTCTTGCGGCTACTTGGTCTCCCGCCCCTACTCTTTCCCGATCTCTTTTTCAATTCCTGGCCACAAGATGAGCTGCTTTGTTCCCCTTCTCACTCCCCGCCATGATGCTCTGCCTCACTGCAGGCTCAAAGCAACACAGCCAAGAAACCATGGACTAAAAGCTCTTAAAACCATGAGCCAAGCTGGGCGTGGTGGCGCACGCTTGTAATCCCAGCATTTGGGAGGCTGAGACAGGAGGATCCGGGTTTGTGGCCAGCCTCAGGCACTTAGTGAGGCCCTCCGCAACTTAGTGAGACCTTGTTTCAAAATAAAAAATAAAAATGGGGCTGGGGGTGTAGCTCAGAGGTAAAAGGCCCTGGGGTTCAATCCCCAGTACCACAAAATAAATAAATAAATAGGTATAGCTGGGTGTGGTGGCACACGCTTGTAATCCTAGAACTTGGGAGGCTGAGACAGGAAGATTGCAGGTTCGGAGCCAGCCTCAGCTACTTAGTGAAGCCTTCTGCAACTTAGTGAGACACTGTTTCAAAATAAAGAATAAAAATTAAGACTGGGGGTGTAGCTCAGAGGTAGAATGCCCCTGAGTTCAATCCCCAGTACCGCAAAAAAAAAAAAAAAAAGGAACAGTTTTAGGGGTTTCTTTTGGATATGAAAACCAGATTTGAGTGGATTTCACAGAGAATGGGGAAGGAAATGGAAGACAATTATACAGATAAACCCTTCAGAGGAGTTTGGCTGAAAAGCAAAGACATAAGGCAGTAGATGATGGGGGAAGTGAAACTAAGAGGACTCTTCATTTTGTTTGGTAAAATGTGAACAGTCCCAGCATACGTGTGTCCAGATGCGCCTGGCCTGGTAGAGGGGAATGTCGATGATGAGGGCAAGGAAGAGAAGATCTGGAGTGATTTCCTTAGGTGAACAAGAAAGGATGGCCACCTAACATAGCTGGAAGGGGAGGGACTGGCTTTAGTAGGAGCACAAACAGTGCCCACAGCATCTGTGCGACAGAAGGAAGTGCAGATGGTGAAGGTGGGGAGCTGTGGCAGCAGCAGGTACAGAAGCCATACTCGGAGACAGACTCCTTCAGTAGGAAGCATGGTCACTGGTTGGGTGAGCATGGAGATGGAGGCATTGGCTGTTTGACAAGAAAGAAGGTGTGAAATAGTCATCGAGGAGAATGGGAGAGTGAATGGAGGAGGGAAGAACAGGAATCCTGGGCAGCACTGGGGATCCAAGGGAAGTTCTTGGTGTATATTTATAATACTTTTCTCAGTGGGGCATGGCGGCACATGCCTGTAATCCCAGTACTTGGGAGGCTGAGACAGGAGGGTCACAAGTTCAAGACCAGCCCGAGCAAGGAGTAAGACTAATCAACCCAGAGTGACCCTGCTTCAAAATAAAAATAAAATAGGGCTGGAAGTGTGGCTCAGAGGTAGAATGCCTGTGGGTTCAATCTCCAGTGCCACACATATACAAAATAAAATAAAATACTTTTCTCCAGCTTGTTGAAGAAAAGTATTCATAGTACAGACTCAGAACAGGTGGAAAAATTGAGAAACTAGCTCAGCAGAGCCTGGCCTGTTGAGTTTATCATAGCCTAACTGATCTGTGGCACATAGCTGTAATCCTAGTACTTGGGAGACTGAGACAGTAGGATTGCAGATTCAAAGCCACCTTCAGCAACTTAGTGAGGCTCTCAGCAACCTAGCAAGACCTTGTTTCCAAATAAGAAAAAAAATCCCGCTGGGTGTGTACCTTGGAGGCAGAATGCCTCTGGGTTCAATTCCCTGTACCAATATATAAATAAATAAATAAATAAATAAATAAATAAATAAATAAATAAATAAATAAATAATAAATAAATAAATAAATAAATGGCCGGGGGCAGGGGGTAGAAAGCCACTGGGTTCAATACCCAGTAACAAAAAAATTTTTGGAAAACTCTTAAATACATGGATATTAAACAGTACATTTCTAACTACTATGTTGAGTAAAGAAAAAAACCTCAAGAGAAATTTAAAAACATATTTTGATCTAAATTAAATGAAAACATAAGCCGTGCTTAGAGGGAAATTTGTAGCATTTGATACATTTACTAGCTCTGAAGAAAGATTAAAAGTAAATCATCTAAGCTTACCTTAGGAAACAGAAAAAGAAGAGCAAATTGAATCCAAACTAAGTAGAATGAGAGCAATAATACTACTTAGAAGCCGGGCGTGGTGGTGCACGCTTGTAATCCCAGCATTTGGGAGGCTGAGACTGGAGGATCTGGGTTCGCGGCCAGCCTCAGCTACCTAGTGAGGCCCTCCACAACTTAGTGAGACTCGGTTTCAAAATAAAGAATAAAAAATAGGGCTGGGGGTATAGCTCGGAGGTAGAACGTCCCTGAGTTCAATCCCCAGTACCGCAAAAAAAAAAAAAAAAAGAAAGAAAGAAAATCAACAACTATGTACCAGTATTTCTCATGAATACAAATATAAAATCTCCAACAAAATACCAGCAAATGAACTTCAACAGTATGTAGATAAATATCAGGTAGGTAAAAGCTTGTTCAATATTTGAAAATCGAGCCGGACATGGTGGCACACGCTTGTAATCCCAGCATTTGGGAGGCTGAGACTGGAGGATCTGGGTTCGTGGCCAGCCTCAGCTACCTAGTGAGGCATTCCGCAACTTAGTGAGACCTGGTTTCAAAATAAAGAATAAAAAATAGGGCTGGGGATGGAGCTCAGAGGTAGAGTGCCCCTGAGTTCAATCCCCAGTAGCGCAAAAAAAAAAAAAAAGATATAAAAATTGAAAATCATTCATGTAATCTATCACATCAATAGGCTAAAGAAGGCCGGGTGTGGTGGCGCACGCTTGTAATCCCAGCATTCGGGAGGCTAAGACCAGAGGATCCAGGTTCGAGGCCAGCCTCAGCTACCTAGTGAGGCACTCTACAACTTAGTGAGACCCTGTTTCAAAATAAAGAATAAAAAATAGGGCTGGGGGTATAGCGCGGAGGTAGAATGCCCCTGGGTTCAATTCCTAGTACCGCAAAAAAAAAAAAAAAAAAGGCTAAAGAAGAAAAATCACATATTAATAGATTCATAAAAACTATTTGACAAAATTCAATACATATTCATAAAGACTAGGAAAAAAGGGAAATACCTCAACATGATGAAGAATATCTAAAACAACCCCTAAATCTAACAGCATAATGATGACAAATGAGAAGCATTCCCACTAAGATCAGGAACAGGATGTTTTTCTCTCATCACTCCTTTTCCACATCATACTGGAAGTCCTTACTACTGCAATAAGGCAAGAAAAAAGAAAAAGCAAACAGGTAAAATTGTTTTTGTTCACAGAAGACATGATTGTTTATACAAAAAAATTGAAATAGTAGGGAAAAAAGAAGACTCTTGGAACTAGTAAAGGATTATAATAAATTAGAAATATTCAAGCCAGGCGTGGTGGCGCAAGCTTATAATCCCAGTACTTGGGAGGTTGAGACAGGAGGATCCGGCTAGCCTCAACTACGTAGTAAGGCCCTCCACAACTTAATGAGAACTTGTTTCAAAATAAAGAATAAAAAATAGGACTGGGGATGTAGCTCAGAGGTAGAATGCCCCTGGGTTCAATCCCCAGTACCACAAAAAAAAAAAAAAAAAAAATTCATTGCTAGCTTTACCTGGATGTGGTGATGATGCACACTGGTAATCCCAGTACTTGGGAAGCTAGGTAGGAAGATCCGAGTTCTCGGCCAGCCTCAGCTATTTAGTGAGGCTCTCTGCAACTTAGTGAGACCCTGTTTCAAAATAAAGAATAAAAAATAGTGCTGGAGGTTTAGCTTGGAGGTAGAATGCCCCTGAGTTCAATCCCCAGTAGCGAAAAAAAAAAAAAATTGAAATAGTAGAAAAAAAGACTCCCGGTAAATGATTATAACAAATTAGAAATACTCATTTCTTTTTTTTTTTTTTTTTTTTTTTTTTTGCGGTACTGGGGATTGAACTCAGGGGCATTCTACCTCCGAGCTACACCCCCAGCCCTATTTTTTATTCTTTATTTTAAAACCGAGTCTCACTAAGTTGCGGAGGGCCTCACTAGGTAGCTGAGGCTGGCCGTGAACCCGGATCCTCCGGTCTCAGCCTCCCGAATGCTGGGATTACAAGCATGCGCCACCACGCCCGGCTAGAAATACTCATTTCTAATATACAAAAGTCAATCACTTTCCTATATACCAGCAATGAAAGATTGAAATTCAAAATTTAAAACAGTACCATTTAGCTGGGCATGGTGGCACATGCTTGTAATCCCAGTACTTGGGAGACTGAGACAGGAGGATCCGGGTTAGCAGCCAGCCTCAGCTACTTAGTGAGGCCCTCTGCAACTTAGTGAGACCTGTTTCAACATAAAGAATAAAAAATAGAACTCGGGGTGTAGCTCAGAGGTAGAATGTCCCTGGGTTCAATCCCCAGTACCAAAAAAAAACCAACAAGAAAAAATTACCATTTACATTAGCATCCTTCAAAGATAAAAATATAAAAAATAATGTACAAGAACTGTATGACTAAAAATACAAATTATTTGTTTATTTATTTTTTGTGTGTGTGACACTGGGGATTGAACCCAGGGGCATCCAGCCCTATTTTTTATTTTGAAACAGGGTCTCACTAAATTACAGTGGGCCTCACTAAGTAGCTGAAGCTAGCTGAAACCTGTGATCCTCCTGTCTTAGCCTCCCAAGAACTAGGATTACAAGTGTGTGCCACCACATCTGGCAAACTACAAAATTAATAAAGGCCAGTACTTGGGAGACTGAGACAGGAGGGTTGCAAGTTCAAGGACAGCCTCAGTAACCTAGCAAGACCCTGTTTCAAAAAAAGAGGTCAGCTGGGCATAGTGGTGCACACTTGTAATCCCAGCATTTGGGAGGCTGAGACAGGAGGATCCAGGTTTGTGGCTAGCCTCATCTGCTTAGTGAGGCCCTCCACAACTTAGTGGAACCCGGTTTCAAAATAAAGAATAAAAAAAAAATAGGGCTGGGGGTGTAGCTCAAAGGTAGAACGCCCCTGAATTCAATCTCCAGTACTGAAAAAAAAAGAGGTCAGGTGTGGTAGTTCACCTTCATAATCCCAGTACTTGGGAGGCTGAGACAAGAGTACCACAGGTTCAAAGCCAGCCTCAGTATGAGGAAATGTTCAACATCATTAGCAATCAGAGAGATGCAAATCAAAACTACCTTGAGATTACACCTAACTCCAATCAGAATGGCAATCATCAATAACACATACAACAAGCCGGGCGTGGTGGCGCACGCTTGTAATCCCAGCATTCGGGAGGCTGAGACCGGAGGATCCGGGTTCGCGGCCAGCCTCAGCTACCTAGTGAGGCACTCCGCAACTTAGTGAGACTCGGTTTCAAAATAAAGAATAAAAAATGGGGCTGGGGGTATAGCTCGGAGGTAGAATGCCCCTGAGTTCAATCCCCAG
>PVLC010048232.1:0-10822 GCA_004027655.1 Graphiurus murinus
GCAGGGAAATGGATGCAACTGGAAAACATTATGTTAAGTGAGATTAGTCAGTCACAAAGAGTTAAGAAGCATATGTTCTCCCTAATATGTGGATGCTAGGGAGAAGATGGGGCATAGGAGGGTCTCCAGATGAAAAGGAGAGATCCTCGATAAGCAACGAAGTTGATTTAATTGTAGTGGACGCAGGGGGCAGAGGGACTCCCTAAAGCACATGATGTAATTACACAATCATATCAAGGTCACTCACCGAAGTGAACCTGAGGGGGAGGGAGGGGGAGGGGATTGGGGTGGGAATTGGGGAAGGGGTCAAATGAGAACTGTGTGCAAATATGTTGTTAACAACTCGTACTTAACAAAGATGTATACTATATTGCACGAATTACTACAATAAAAAATTTTAAAAAAAAGAGAAAAAGACAATTCTATAAGAGGTGCAGCAGTGTGGTACAAGCAATAATAAACACAAACATTCTGAGGAACAAAGAAAGGAGTCCTCAGTACTGGGGAGGAGGGCAGAGATCCCACGGCATTCAGAAAAGACCCCTCGTGCAGGCTGGGCCTTGAGGTCCAGCAGGAGTCCTGGCAGCATCTGATTAGATGAGTGCCTTTTAGGCTTAGACATGGCGCAAAGGCAAAGAAGTGTGAAAGCATGTTGCTTGTCTGGGAGCTATAAGAAGCTCAGAATTGCTGGAGCGTAAAGGGCACAGAAGACTATAGTGAGAAATTAGCTCAGCAAGGAAAGGAGGAGCAAATCGTGGAGGGCAGGGTGCAGCATTTTAAGGAACGAGAGCTTTGTTCTGTAGGCTGAGCTCACCCGGGTGCTCCTAGACAGGGTGGGGGAGAAGTGAAGTGCTGATACACAGCCAGCTAAGTACCGACGGGTGCAAGGAGACATAGCCTATCATCTGGGGGATGCGTCTAATTAAAGGATTCTAAAGAAATAATGAATATCCAACTAAGCAGAGACATAGGATGGAGGATACTTGCTGATTTTGAATAGAATATTAAACATTTGTAAACCACTTGGTTGTTATGCTACCCTGTACTCTGAGCTCTCTGTAGCTTATTTCATTCTGTTCTCACAACAAACCTGCAAGGCAGGCTCTTTATTGTTACCCTCTGACAGAATGAGTGACTGAGACTCAAAAAGTAAAACAGTCTATCCAGGACCATTGGTAGCAGGTGGTGCTTTGTGATTCAAACCCAAGCCCACTGAGGGCAGGTACCTGCTCTTAACCACTGGGCCGTGCCAAGGCATGTTAGGGGGTAGAGGGCAGGGCATCAGAAAGATGCTCATTCAGGACAGTTTGAAGGGTAGATTGCAGAGCTGGGTTTGTCTTGAATGTATCTGGGGCAGATCATTTCTCTGAATCTGCATTTATTGTCAGATTTGAAATGATGGAAAATTAAATGATGCATGCTAAGTGTCTCAGCACAGGCTGGTCCAAAATAAGTACTCACTACACATTCGCTCTCAGTTAATTCCCAGTCGACCCTCTTTTCCTTCCTCCTTCCTCCTCCCCAGGTGCCTCAGTACCTATTATGCTAGGAGACTTTCCTTGGAAAACTGTGAGAAACTCTGCCAGTGGAAACAATTCTACTTGCTTTGGAATGAGAAAGCCTACCTTAACTAATCTGTCCTCGACCTTAGGCAAGCCACATAGTCAGGTGCTTTTGTATAAAAGGGATTGGGCTTGTTTTATTTATTTATTTATTTATTTATTTATTTATTTATTTATTTATTTATTCATTCATTCATTCGTTCATTCATTTCCAGTGTCTTTTAACACCAAGATGGTGTGGTTCTACAATGCCCTTATTTGTCTTGTCTCAACATGTTGCTATAGATTTCTCCAACAGCATGATCAGAAAGAACCCATCTCACATGAAAATGGCATACACTGCACCATTTATTTCCTACATTAGCACAGAACATTTTTGACCCTGGATAGTTCCCTCTGCAAACATTTGCACCTCTCGTTTTTACCATTTTCTTAAGAAAATTATCCTTACCTATCCCTTCCCCATCTAAATTAGGAATGTAACATATGTCTATATACACATATACATATATATATATATATATGTGAGGTATATATATAGAAGGCCTACTAATATGAAAAGCATATTAACTTTAATACTATTGCCTTCATTATTTCTTAAAAATTTTCTTGATTTTCTATAGTAACTGGAAGCAGCCTCTATTTTTAACATTAATGAACAAAACTAACAATGTGAATGCTAATCAACACATTAACAAAAATGAGATAGCATTTCTGGTATACCGACATAGAAATGGTTCATGACATATTGTTGCATAGAAAAAGCATTTTCCCAATCTATAAACAGGGTATGATAAAGTTATGGCTGAAGAGTATGAAAAATGATGTCTATGAAACATGTGCCTGCCCCTGTGAATACACAGCACCCTCCTTAGACAAATGAGCTGCCTGAATGTTATGTATCTGAGGATACAGGGCTGCCCAAGGGGATTTTAACTTATCTACAGTTTTATTTTTACTAGGATAATATGTTCATGTATTATTTTTATAATTGCAATTAGGTAATACACTATAAACATGTCATGATTTTTAACATAACTTTAAAAGTACATTAATGACACTGATGTTTCTGTTTGGGGGTCTTTTTCTTTTCATTTGTTACTGATTTTTTTCTCCCTATTAAAGCAGTACTCATCTATTATCTAAAGTTCAAACATAAAAGATGTATATAACATAGAAATTACACACTCCTATAATTCTACCTCACCTAACAATATAACTATCTTTGATAACTTGGTGCATATATCTCCTGATTTTTATCTATTATCTAAATATGTGTTTTAATGAACCATGAATTTGCCGGGCGTGGTGGTGCATGCTTGTAATCCCATCATTTGGGAGGCTGAGACCGGAGGATCCGGGTTCACGGCCAGTCTCAGCTACCTAGTGAGGCACTCCGCAACTTAGTGAGACCCTGTTTCAAAATAAAGAATAAAAAATAGGGCTTGGGGTATAGCTCGAAGGTAGAATGCCTCTGAGTTCAATCCCTAGTACCGAAAAAAAAATAAGTAAAATAAATAAATAAATAAATAAACCATGAATTTTTCCAAGACTTTTTATAATGTTAAAGCTATCAAGATGGAAGGGAAAGGATTATACAACTAAATGATAAGTATTGCAGGAAGACCCTTATTCTTTTTTATTTTTCTTCTTAAATATCATTTTCCAAAACAGCCTAGATTCCTTGATATCAAAGCAATTTCTGGTAGAAAGAATTTACTTGAAAAATCTGTTATTACCTGACAGTTCATAAGACATGATAAGAAAAATGTGTTTGCAAATTCCAGAACTTGACAGATAAGCCAGTCCCTTCCTATGTATACATAGATATATATACACACAAAGATAAGTAAATATTTATATATCTCTATATTTATGTATATGACACCTATAATATATATTTTATTTTATGCATTAAATATATTCTATATGACATATATGCATATACAGAAAAAGAGAAAGAGAAAGACCTCTCTTATTTGTGGCCCCTATAGATTTTCAGAAGACTACCAGGCTTTACCTTTTGTTTACAAGAAAAACAGACCCTGGACATGAACATCTTCCCTTTATTGTTCAGTGCCTGTCACAGAAGAGTAGTCATTTTACACATTCTCCTTCCAAAACATATCTTTTGTCAGGAATCTACCATTCTAGACTTTGCCACAATTCTTGCAGTTTTGTAGGGAAAGGGCATGGAATCCCAAATCAGACAGGATCTGCTTTACATCTGGCTCTTTCTTGCTGTGTGACCTTCAACTCCATAAGCCAGTAGTTCCTCATTTATAAAATGGCATATAACTAGAAGATGGACATAGACTGAGCCAGATAAATATATTATATAGCCTGACACATAGTATGTGCTCCGTAAGTACTGGTTCTTTTCCCCACTTAGAATTTTTCAAAGTGCTTTGAATTTGCTTTTTGTGGAAAGACTGGTGATTAGGAATTGGGCCATCATATCTGGTCCAGATGGTGACTTTGAGCCAGCTTACATGTGGACAAGGAGTCCACATATGTGTGTGTGTGTGTGTGTGTGTGTGTGTGTGTGTGTGTGTGTATCATACTGAGATTTTAATATCTGCAAAATGGACATGCTTTCTTCTTGTCCTGCCATGTTCAAGATTTTAATGTAAGACTCAAAGGGGAAAGATAAGAAGCGACATGTTGAGCGTGGAGAAGGCCACTTCCAGATGTTAGTTGTCATTGTCATTGCTAAGTGATTGCCATGATTATTTTGTCATGCATGAAATACAGTATATGGATTACTTGGGCACTTATTACATATGGACAATTGAAACTCACATATTAGTGGCTTCAGGGTCTTGTACAAGGTCAAACACCTGTTGAAATTCAGATGTCTTATTTTTACACCAAAGCATTTTCTACTAAATCCCTTTCCTTCACCCCTCCCTATAGCCAACAGGAAGGGCAGATCTTCACACTTGACTTCCACAGCACTAGGCTCTCATCAGCCTGAGTCATTTTTACTCCAAAAGTCCATTTACAAATAAAATCACCAACCCTTGCCTTCCAGACTCGGGATTCTGATCTATAAATATCATAGTAAGAGATTAGAACACTGGCTCTCAAATGCTCCTTCACAGACAAAAATTGGAAAAATTTAACTTGCTGGCATGAAAAAAAAAAAAGGAGCTATGTAGTGAGTTTTTATAATGCTAAATTTAAGAAGTAAATGACTTTCTTTGATCTAAGAATACATCTCTCCACTTTTATTGGTGTTAAGAATGTCCTTGCTTTGATAAAGTGCTGGGGCTAGTGGATAGTATTTGCATTTTTATTTGGGGTGTCTGATTATGGAATTTCTATAGTTCTTTGGCAAACCCGTACTCTACGTCAGGATCCTTAATTTGTTTCTTAATAATGGTTCAATAGACCGCACAAATCTGGGCGCTGCCAGAACCAGTGGACACAGTATTCTCTAAATTCTGCTCCAGCAATGATACTGTAGACTACAGAGACTTTCAAACTTACTGGCTCACTGTTAGCCCCTGTCTCGGCCAATGTTCTTAGAGCTGTAATCCAAAACAATTGACCACACAATACAACTTAAGAGGAAGGAAGATTGATTTGCTCACAGTTTTTGGAAATTTGGAGTTTCAGTCTATGTGACGCTAGGTCTGCAGCACTCAAGACATGGTGGCGAGAAGTGGTGAGAGAGAAAGAGCAAGACTCTGCTCTCACATCAAAGAGGTTAGAAGAAAGAGAGAGGGAGAGGAGAGAGAGAGAGAGAGAGAGAGAGAGAGAGAGAGAGAGAGAGAGAGAGAGAGAGCAGGGGAGGGAGGGAGGGAGGGAGAGAGAGAGGAAGAGAGAGAGAGAGAGAGAGAGAGAGAGAGAGAAAGAGAGAGAGAGAGAGAGAAAGAAAGAGCACATGGGGGGAGGGAGGGAGAGAGAGAGAGAGAGAGGAAGAATGAGAATGAATGTAAACCAGGGTATTCCAAGACAAAACACAGTCTCTAAGGTCACAGTTCCATGGACCCACCTTCTCCAGCCAAACACCATCTAGCTAGGTTACCACCCAGTAAATCCATTACAATAGATTTATCTACTGATTAGATTACAACCCTCAAGACTCTGAACATTTGTATAGGAACTCTTTAAGGGACATTCTATACTTAACCATAACATCCCTTTTCAGAAAAATAAATTACTCAGCTCTCCCCTGGGCACTTCTACCATCCCCTTTTTTATTTAATACCCCCCCCAGGTGGAAAGGAGGCTACTACTACCACCCTAGATCAGTCCAGCATCCTCTGAGGGGTAGAATCACAGATTTTGGGAACCTATGCAGTGCTCCTTCAGCTTCTCTGTTAGGTCTTAGAAAGAAAAAGTGAAGAATGTGAGTTTCCCTACTGATCAGCTCTCATCATCAACTCTAACAAAATGAGCTATACTGAAGCAGCCAATGAACAGGAATCTCAAGCTCCTAAAAATAATCCTGGGGTGTCTGTGCATGCATTTGGAATCCTGAGATTGCATCTGTGCCCATTTGGGAAGGTTGGCAAGACCCCTGGAGTCTAATCGAGATAGGAAGCACCAAGAGTCAGCTCTTTTCCCTGTCTGGTTATTTATTTTTATTGAGAGGAAATTACTAGGGTTTCTGTTTGCTAGGCTTTAAGAACTGGTTCTCCTGCTGATAGCCCTTTTCTTTCCACTCTCTTCCTTTAGGAGCACCACTGCCTTCGCATTAAAATTCTGGGGGACTGCTACTACTGCGTGTCTGGACTTCCGGAGCCCCGCCAGGACCATGCCCACTGCTGTGTTGAAATGGGCCTCAGCATGATTAAAACCATCAGGTAATTTGTGATCTCTTCCATATTACTTGGACCTTCCATTGGCATGATTACAAAGAGACACCCCCCCCATCTCTCTGGCCTATTAGTTTTGCTATTTTCTAACTATTCTTCACTTTCAACTATTCATGCAGCAAATTTGTATTATAAATGGCCTTGTGAATATAGAGTAAGGAACAAGATGAGCATAGTCTTTGCCTTCAGAGAGGTTATGGTCTAGTGAGAGAGATAAACAACGCATTGATAGTTTCAATGCAGTACAATGAGATCTGTGATAAGTAGAATACGTCTGCTTTGGGGAAATAGAAGAACAGATCATTCAATCTGATATGCTTAAGTACATGTCCAGGGTATAGATGTCTAAGCTATTTCCTGAAATGTGGGTAGACATCAGCAGGATCCTGGAGGTAGAGTGGAGAGCCAGATGTATGGAGAAATTAGGATGCCCTGCTGTGGCAGCTGGTAAAGCCTGGGGAACAAAGGGTGATGACAGATGGACTGTCAGTTGGGAGCAGCCAGAGACCACAGGGCCTTGTGAACAATGTTAAGGGGTTGAACTTTACCATAAGCACAATTAAGAAATCATTAAAGGACAACCAAGATTGGCTTCATGGGTTTATGGCAAATGCTGCTGGCATTAGCATATCTGGAAAGTAAAGGCTTAATCAAGGGGGAGTTATTGGGGTTGAGGACTCTGAAACTAGATTGTATATGGCTTTGGAACAAATGCTCAGTATTGTCATAATTCCTCTTGGTGTTCCGAACTGGTTCCAGAGCCTTTAAAGTGACATTCTCACTTGACAACCATGGCAAAGACACCAATGAAAGGCTGCATGGACAGAAATGCCTTCATCTTGAGATTATATATCCCTAAGACCAAATAGACAGGTGGTTATAGAGACCTCAAATATCCACTATCTTCTACAGAGATACAGAGGTTCCCCCCTTAAGGACTATAGAGAAAGGACCCTACAGGTTCCAAACCAAAGTTCCTTTTGGTCAGCTTTTTATAAATGGAAAAGGCTGCAGGTTCTTACTGCTCATTTGAACACTTGAGAGTCTTGCCCTAAAAACTAAATGGGATGTTTTAACTGGTTTCAAAAGAGGCAAGGGGACTGACACCTAGAAGACTGGAGATCTCCACAACTAAGTAGGCATGTGACCCTTACTTTGTCAACCAATCAGTACATCTACCAACAAAGATTTACTGAACCCTACCATATGCAGGCACTGTGCTAAGCTCTGGAGACACAGCGATGAATACATTTCCTGGAGATCTTTGCCCTTGAGTGACCATATGGAAATCCTGTAGATTTTTTGGCTATAAAATGAAGCAATAAGACCAAATGTCTCTGAATCTCTATCAGTTCTGAACATCCGATTTATAACCACACACAAATCAAATTTAAATAATAAAACATTCTATAGACTTTCCATAGGTGTTTGTATCTTGACCTTAAGTAGATGATATACTTAAGAGATGACATTACAAAATAAATGAGTATCTATTAGCAAAGTGCTTTAAGATACTTACAGCATTATCATTTCTCTTTCTGGAGAGGACCTTATCCCTCCCAACTATTTTATCATCAATTCAAGGAGTCCTTTCCAGAGGTTTGGAGTTGGATAGAGAGAAGTAAAATTTGCATAGGTTGAAATAGTTCAAGGGCATTCTGTTTTTGTTAGTTTATTAAGGCGTTTTTATGTCTTTAAGATAAGACAATTTGGTAGAATACTTTTTAACTGCATGAGTCAGAGTCTATTAATACCAAGCAACTCCTTGATTATAATGTAGGAGACTTGAGGTCCAGCATTAATTCTTCTAGTTAACAAGAAAGTGTGGCGCAGAAGAATGAACCCAAGCTCTGGAATTAGGCAAGCTTGAGTTGCAACTAGCTCAGACTTGTAGAGTTTCTACTTTTACTGTAAGTTTGCACTCTGTGAGATAGCTGGTGAACATTTGCACATTGATGTGTATAAAAGAAATCTCAGCTATGTTATTTTTATCAAAATGTTAATAATTTTAGCCAATTGTCATTTATACAAACTGGAGTGTTTTATTCATTTAAAACGTACTTGCTCCAATTGGAAAACTCGATAGATGCTATAAAGTCTCAAAACTCAACATCCCTTTGTGATAAAATCCCTCCACAAAGTAGATATAGAAGGAAAGTACCTTAACATAATATAGACCATATATGAAAATCACACAGATATCATCATGCTCCAGGGGGAAAGTTAAAAGCTTTTCCTCTAAACCAGGATGAAGACAAGGATGTCCATTGTCATCACTCTTGTTCAGTATAGTACTAGAGGGCTTAGTCAGAGTGTTTAGGCTAGAGAAAGAAATAAAAGGCAACAAAATGGATTTCAAAATTTTTAAAATTTTCATCTGATATCTTCCTTGATTAATAAGTTGATAAGAAGTAAGTTGTTAAATTTTCATATATTTGTGTACCTTACACATTTTTTCTTATTGTTGATGCTTAATTCTATTGCATTGCAGTTAGAAAAGATACTCAATATGATTTCAGGTTTTTTAAATTTGTTGAGATTTTTTGTGTGGTCTGCCATATGATATATCCTGAAGAATGTTTCATTCTAATTTTCAGTTAGATTGGAGGAGAAAGTTCAAGTGATCCTTGAACAACATTGTGTCTGTAGTTAGTAGCATAGTGTGTTCTTAAAAAATGTTAAGAGAGTGGTTAAGTATTCTCATCACAAAAACAATTACTACATGAGGTAAAGCATGTGTTAACTAGCTAGATTTAGTCATTCCACAGTGTCTGTGTACTTCAAACCATCAAGTTTTACACAGTGCATACAGTTTTCTGTCAATGTGAGGAAAAAAGAGAATATAAAAATGAATTTAAAACATACAAAGTGGGAGAGAGTGAAGACAACCAAAAGTAGGAGCTAGAGGAGGTCATTTTTGCTGCCATTTGTCTTTGAGCTAGCTACCCAGTAGCCCTTCTGACCAAGAACTAAGGGTTTTTTCCTGGAAACAGGGACATGAAGAATGAACCATTCTATCTGTTAAAAATGGTAAAAGCTGTGTCTGTGTGTGTATGTGTATACATATGTGTTTGCATGCATGTAAATACATGCATATAAATGCATGTACATATGTAATGTATATGTATGTGTAGGCATGAGCGTGTGTGTGTGTGTACATATATATGTAGGCATATGTGTGTGCCCATGTGCTGTGCCTATTGGTATGCATATGTTTTCCTGTGTGTTCATGTTTGTGTATGTTTCTGTGTGTCTATGTGTGTGCACGCACATGCACACATGTGTTAAGATATGAAGCAGGCCTTGATGATTAATATAGTTTCAAATTCAGACAACAGAGTGTAGGAAATGCTAAGACTTTAATCCTAGAAGCAGTGGGAAGTCATTAACACTTATGGTCGGACAGTGAGTAGTCCAGTGTGGACATCAGGAAAATAACTGTGGAGATGAATAACTCTCTCTGCATTTAACACTGGATGAAAGGAAGCAGAAGTTGAAGAAGGGAAACTGGTTGAGAGATATTTTTTAGCAATCTAGGGCGAGAGAAGTGAGAACTTCAGATAAAGCAGTAGGTGTGGATTAGATAGGAATACTCCAAAGCTGAGACATGACAATCATTTAAGAGACACTAGGCAATGTGGAAATTTCACTTAAATCAAATATTCATCGTGATATTAAAGTTATTTTTCAATTGGCAGTACTCCAAAAATGTTGGTCAGTATTCCACTTTTATAAAGGTACAGTTTTTTATAAGATGTGATCATGGCAAATGTTCCCTGAAAGAATGACTTCTGAACCATAAAGAGACTTAAGAGGAACTTGCGTGAAGTGGGGAGCCCTTGACCTGCAGCAGCAGACCCAGTCTGCTTCCCGCCTCTTCCTGTTACTAAGCAGGTGGCAATGGATGGCCAACTCAACTTAGAGTCTCTGCAGCGTCATCTTTAAAATGAAGATAATAAGATTCCAACTTCAGACTGTTCCTTTAAAATTCCAAGTAGGTAGCATGCATCTTATCACCATAGAAGTATTTTTTTTTAATTTTTTTATTGTAGTAATTCGTGCAATATAGCATACATCTTTGTTAAGTACGAGTTGTTGACAACATATTTGCACACAGTTCTCATTTGACCCCTTCCCCAATTCCCACCCCAATCCCCTCCCCTGCCCTCCCCCTCAGGTTCACTTCGGTGAGTGACCTTGATATGATTGTGTAATTACATCATGTGCTTTAGGGAGTCCCTCTGCCCCCTGCGTCCACTACAATTAAATCAACTTCGTTGCTTATCGAGGATCTCTCCTTTTCATCTGGAGACCCTCCTATGCCACATCCCCTCCCTAGCATCCACATATTAGGGAGAACATATGCTTCTTAACTCTTTGTGACTGACTAATCTCACTTAACATAATGTTTTCCAGTTGCATCCATTTCCCTGC
>PVLC010048233.1:0-10822 GCA_004027655.1 Graphiurus murinus
GGTACTGGGGATTGAACTCAGGGGCATTCTACCTCCAAGCTACTCCCCCAGCCCTATTTTGTATTCTTTATTTTGAAACCGGGTCTCACTAAGTTGTGGAGTGCCTCACTAGGTAGCTGAGGCTGGCCGCGAACCTGGATCCTCCGGTCTCAGCCTCCCGAATGCTGGGATTACAAGCGTGCGCCACCACGCCCGGCCCTATTTTAGTTTTATTTGGAAACCGGATCTTGTTAAGGTGCTGTGAGCCTCACAAAGTTGCTGAGACTGGCTTCAAACCTTCCTAGTATTGGGATTCGGACGTGTGCCACCATGTCTGGCTTCATTTTATTTATTTTTTGTGGTGCTGGGGATTGAACCCAGGAGCATTCTACCTCTGAGCTACACCCCAAGCCCATTTTATTTTGAAACAGGGTCTCACTAAGTTGTACAAGTCCTCTCCAAGTAGCAGAGGCTGACCGTGATCCTTCAATCTTTCTCTCAGCCTTTTTTTTTTTTTTTTTTTTGCGGTACTGGGGATTGAACTCAGGGCCATTCCACTTCCAAGCTATACCCCCAGCCCTATTTTTTATTCTTTATTTTGAATCAGAATCTCACTAAGTTGCAGAGTGCCTCACTAGGTAGCTGAGGCTGGCTGTAAACCCATATCCTCCAGTTTCAGTCTCCCAAATGCTGGGATTACAAGTGTGTGCCACCACACTCAGCTCTGTCTCAGCCTTTTAAGTACTGGAATTACAAGCTTGCCACCACCATGCTTGGCTCTACAACTTTGTTTAGATGTTCATTTTGTTTGTTTATTTATGCATTCATTTAATTTTTTTTTTTTTTTTTTTTTTGCGCGGTACTAGGGATTGAACTCAGGGGCATTCTACCTCTGAGTTACACCCCCAGCCCTATTTTTTAGTCTTTATTTTGAAACAGGATCTCTCTAAGTTGCAGAGTGCCTCACTAGGTAGCTGAGGTTGGCCGTGAACCAGGATCCTCTGGTCTCAGCCTCCCAAATGCTGGGATTACAAGCATGCACCACCAGGCCCGGCCATTTAATTTTACTGGGGATTGAACCTAGAGGCATTCTACCTCCAAGTTAAACCCCTAACCCAGTTTTATTTCTTTTTTTTTTTTTTTTTGCGGTACTGGGGATTGAACCCAGGGGCATTCTACCTCCGAGCTATACCCTCAGCCCTATTTTTTATTCTTTATTTTGAAACCGAGTCTCACCAAGTTTCGGAGTACCTCACTAGGTAGCTGAGGCTGGCCGCGAACCCGGATCCTCCGGTCTCAGCCTCCCGAATGCTGGGATTACAAGCGTGCGCCACCACGCCCGGCCAGTTTTGTTTCTTAATTTGGAAACATGGTTTCACTAAGTTGCTGAGGGCCTAGCTGAATTGCCAACGCTGGCTTCAAACCTGTGATCCTCCTGTCTTAGCCTCCCAAATACTGGAATTATAAGCATGAGCCACCATGCCTGTCTTAGGTGTTGATTTTAGAATTCTTCTTGAGCCAGGTGTTGTGGCACAGGTTTACTCCCAGTACGAGGGAGGCTGTGACAGGAGGATCATAGATTCACAGCCAGCCTTGGTATTTAGTGAAGCCCTCCACAATTTAGTGAGACCCGTTTCAAAATGAAGAATAAAAAACATGGCTGGAGGTTTAGCTCAGAGGTAGAATGCCCCTGGGTTCAATCCCCAGTACTGCAAAAACAAATAATAATAATAATAATAATAATAATAATAATAAAATAAAATAAATATTCCTAGAACACTTGTTGGGTAGCTGGTTTATCTTTCCTTTCAATTTACGTTTGGCTTTGATAGTAAGCCTTGATAGTAGGCATTGCTCCATGGTTGCATGGAGGACCAGGCCTGAACTTCTTGGTTCTTTTTAGAGTGACTTGGATGGAGGCAAAATACAGTGTTTCATTCTATAAAAATAGGGGCTCCTCTGCACGTGCACTCTGAATTGCAGCTCCACAGACTTCATTTTCAGGCTGAGAACTTAGGCCCTCAGGAGGTTACTTCAGATGAGACATAGAAACCTCATGGGATGCTGGGCGTGGTGGCACATGCTTGTAATGCCAGCATTTGGGAGGCTGAGACTGGAGGATCCAGGTTCGCAGCCAGCCTCAGCTACCTAGTGAGGCACTCCACAACTTAGTGAGACCCGGTTTCAAAATAAAGAATAAAACATAGGGCTGGGGTTGTAGCTCGGAGGTAGAATGCCCCTGAGTTCAATCCCCAGTACCACAAAAAAAAAAAAAAAAAAAAAGAAACCTCATGGAATGTTCCTTTTTCAGTTTGAATGTCTAATTTACTGTCACTGGGAATCAAACTCATGGTCTTGCACATTCTAGGCAAAAGTTCTACCACCATGCAATATGCCTAGCTGTTAGGAAATTCTATTTCCTATCCAGGCTGTGTGATGCATACCTGAAAAAGCAGTGATGCAGGAGGCTGCACCAGTAAGATTAAAATTTTGAGGCATGGATCCTATCTCAATTAAAAAAAATGGCTTGGGTTGTAGTCCAGTTGTACATTGCATGACTAGCACTTATTAGTCACTGGTTCCAGTACCCAGTACCACAAAAGAAACAAGAAAGAAAAAGTCATGGTGGTAGCCGGGCGTGGTGGCGCACGCTTGTAATCCCAGCATTAGGGAGGCTGAGACCAGAGGATCCGGGTTCGTGGCCAGCCTCAGCTACCTAGTGAGGCACTCCGCAACTTAGTGAGACTCGGTTTCAAAATAAAGAATAAAAAAAATAGGGCTGGGGGTATAGCTCTGAGGTACAATGCCCCTCTGTTCAATCCCCAGTACCGCAAAAAAAAAAAAAAAAAAAAAAAAGTCATGGTGGTGTGTTGGTGAAAATGATAAAGTAGTACTTGGGAGGCTGAGACAAGGATCTCAAGTTTGAAGCTAGTCTTAGAAATTTAGTGAGGTCTTCCACAAATTAGTGAGACCCTGTTTCTAAATTAATGTGTGTGTGTGTGTATATATATATATATATATCTGGGGCATAGCTCATTGGTAGAACACCTCTGGGTTCAATCCCCAGTAAAACACACACACACACACACACACACACACACACACACAAACAAATGAAAAGAATATTAGGGAACACTAATTTACCTGTAGCACCACCATACCATAGCATTTGCTATTATTTTCTTTTCTTTCTACAACCCTTCTTCATTTTCCTGTATATACACTAAATATATCCTAGAAATATATTCATAGAGAACTAACTTGGTGAGTTTTTTTTCCTTTTGTGATGGTTCTGGGGATTGATGCCAGGGGCATTCTACCTCTGAACTACACTCCCAGCCCTTTTATATTTTTTCTTTTTTTTGCGGTACTGGGGATTGAACTCAGGGGTATTCTACCTCCGAGCTATACCCCTAGCCCTATTTTTTATTTATTTTGAAACAGGGTCTCACTAAGTTGCGGAGTGCCCACTAGGTAGCTGAGGGTGGCCTCTAACCCAGATCCTCCAGTCTCGGCCTCCCAAATGCTAGGATTACAAGCGTGCACCACCACGCCTGGCTCCCCAGTCCTAATTTTTATTCTGTATTTTGAAACAGGGTCTCACTAAGTTGCGGAGAGCCCCAATAAGTAGCTGAGACTGGCCGCAAACCCAGATCCTCCTGTCTCAGCCTCCCAAGTACTGGGATTACAAGCGTGTGCCACCATACCCGGCTCCTTTTTTATTTTTATTTATTTATTTATTTATTTTTGCGTACTGGGGATTGAACTCAGGGGCATTCTACCTCTGAGCTACACCCCCAGCCCTATTTTTTTTTTTTTTTAATTCTTTATTTTGAAACCGAGTCTCACTAAATTGCGGAATGCCTCACTCCCGAATGCTGGGATTACAAGCGAATGCTGGGATTACAAGCGTGTGCCACCACGCCCGGCTCTTTATTTTTATTTTGAAAAAGGGTCCTCCTCGGTTGATGAGAGTTTCATTACTTGCTGAGGCTGTCCTCAAACCTGTAATCCTCTTGTCTCAGCCTCTCTAGTACTAGGATTACAAGGGTTCACTACAAAGCCCAAATAGTTTTGACTTAATTTTAAAGTACTTATTTTCAAAAAATAAAGTATTTGATCAGATGTAAGTCTAATAATTCCCAGACTGTTTGTTTTCACATCCTTAAGGCTTGCTTCCCCCTTCCTCCTACCTGTATTAATTTCTTTTCTTTTTTCTTTATTGTGATACTGGGGACTGAACCCTAGGGACATTTTTTTCCTTAGTAGGTATGAGGATTGGACTGTAAGCCTCTGAAATGTGAATCAATGGCTCTGCTCTACTACTCAGCTATACCACCAGCCTTTTAATTCTATTTTTGAGGTAGAGTCTGTCAAAATTTGCCCTAGGCTAGCTGGGTTTAGTGGCACAGGCCTATAATCCTAGTATTTGAGAGACTGGGACCTCCAACTTGAAATCCTTCTGCCTCAGCCTTATAACTAGTTGGGATTATAGGCATAGGCATGCACTAAAAAGTGTTCCTTTTAGCCCTCCTTCTTTAAAAAAAAATACAATATAAGGTGGGCATGGTGGGTCATACCTGTAATCCAAGAAGGAAACTGGAGGGTCACAAGTTCCAGGCCAGCAAAGCAGTTATTTTGTGAGACCTTGCTTCAAATTAAAAATAAAAAAGGGCTAGGAGTATAGCTCAGAAGTAGAATGACAAAAAGAAAAAAAAAAAAAAAAAAGTAGAATGAGCCTGCTGGAGTTGGTGGTATAGGCTTGTAATCCCAGTATTTGGGATTTCACCCAGGGGCATTCTACCTCTTGAGATAAAGACCCAGCCCTTTTTTATTTATTTATTTATTTATTTATTTATTTATTTTTGTGGTACTGGGGGTTGAAGTCAGGGGCATTCTACTTCCGAACTCCACCCCCAGCCCTATTTTTCATTCTTTATTCCTTTAGCACAAGGAATATTACTCCATTTTTTTTTTTTTTTTTTTTTTTTAAATTTTCCTGCAGAATGAATCAAGCTCACTAGGTAGCTGAGGCTGACTGCGAGCCCGGATTCTCCGGTCTCAGCCTCCCAAATGCTGGGATTACAAGTGTGCGCCACCACGCCCGGCTCCCTCTGCTATTTTTTATTCTTTATTTTGGAAACAGGGTCTCACTAAGTTGCTAAGTGCCTCACTAAGAAGCTGAGGCTGGACTCGAATCCGGATCCTCCTGTCTCTGCCTCCCAATTACTGGGATTACAAGTGTGCATCCCTTCGCCACCTACAAGTGTAGCTTTTGAGGGAAAGGAATTCAAGCATGTGACTTTTGGAAATTAACATGAGAAATCTATTATGCTAGCCCAGAGCAGGGGTGCAGGCCTCTAATTCTCAGTATTTGGTAGTCTGAGACAGGATAACAGGTTGGAGGCCAATCTCAGCAATTTAGCCAGTTCCTGCCTCAAAATAAGGAATACAGTAGGCCTGAGGGTTTAGCTCAGAGTTAGAATTCCCTGGGTTCAATCCCTAGTACCATCACCAAAACAAAACCAATATGATATTAAATGCAAGGACAATGCTTATCTGCTTATCTCTTTTTTTTTTTTTTTTTTTCTCAGTACTGGGGATTGAACTCAGGGGCATTCTACCTTTGAGCTATACCCCCAGCCCTATTTTATTCTTTATTTTGAAACCGGGTCTTACTGAGGCACAAGTTGCAGAGTGCCTCACTAAGTAGTTAAGGCTGGCTGCAAACCCGGATCCTCCGGTATCAGCCTCCCAAATGCTGGGATTACAAATGGTACCCCACCACACCTGGCTGCTTATCTCTTGAGTTTACTGAGAAACAGACTGGAGTTTCATCTTTGGGATTTGTGTACAGAGTTGTTTATTTTGTGAAGATTCAACAAGCTATACATTTGTGATTTGTATATTTTTGTGTGTATATTATACTTAAATTTGCATTTAAGTGACTGCCCATTAAATAATACCATTGCAAGCCGGGCGTAGTGGCGCACGCATTCCGGAGGCTGAGACCGGAGGATCTGAGTTCGAGGTCAGCCTCAGCTACCTAGTGAGGCACTCCACAACTTAGTGAGACTCGGTTTCAAAAATAAAGAATAAAAAATAGGACTGGGGGTATAGCTCGGAGGTAGAATGCCCCTGAGTTCAATCCCCAGTACCGCAAATAAATAAATAAATAAATAAATAAATAAATAAATAAATAATACCATTGCAAAAAATAATTCTTAAATTAATTTGGAAGGCCTGGTGTTGCATGCCTATAAGCCCAGTACTTGGGAAACTGAGAGGTGAGGATGCCAGATTCAAGACCAGTGTGTCATAACTTAGCATGATCCTCTTTTATTTTTATGTGATACTGGGGATTGAACTCAGGGGCATTCTACCCCTGAGCTTTATGAGTTTCACTCCCGGCCTTTTTTTTTCCCCCCAATAATGGGGTTGAATCCAGGGCATTCTACCTCTGAGCTATACCTCCAGCCTTTTTTTTTTTTTTTTTTTTTTTAATTTGCGGTACTGGGGATTGAACTCAGGGGCATTCTACCTCTGAGCTATACCTCCAGCCCTATTTTATTTAATTTTGAAACAAGTTCTCACAAGGTTGCAGAGGGCCTCACTAAGTTGCTGAGGCTATCCTCAAACCTGTAATCCTACAGTCTCAGCCTCCCAAATACTGGGAGTACAATCGTGCACCACTATGCCTGGCTTCCTATTTTATAATCAAAGATACAAAAGGGCTGGGGAGGTATAGCTGAACGGTAGAGTGTCCCTGGGTTTGATCCCCAGTACCACAAATAAATGGATAAATAAGAGGACAAATGAATATTTCACAGGCTTGAAATTATATTAACTGCATGGTTTATGACAGCTTCTACTTCTCTTTCCTCTTCTCATTCCTATACTCCATACTTTGTTAGTATATGACTTCTAAGGTTGAAAGCAAAAATAATAATCATTTTTTTTTTATCTACAGAGGCTTCACATTTTATGCTGAGTTGTTAACTGTTCAATTTTTTAAGTTCCTGTGGGCCTTACGTAGGTATTTAAGACAATGAGTAATTTTCATACTCGTTTTACAGGCCAATTTTGACAAAAAAACAGTAAATGGCCCCAAGCCAGAATCCATGGAATACGGTAGCGGTGGTCATGGAGAGGAACAACGATTGGAATTGAACGCACAACTCCCTGAAAATGTAGCAAAAAACGAAGTAAGCATGACAGGTATCGAGGTGGAGACGTGGACGCAGAGCAAGAAATTACACTTAGCAGATCACATCAAAGGAGAATACATTGCCAGTATAGCAGAAGCTGAAAAATCAAACTCCGAGGATGACCAGAAACAAACCAAACCTCCAATGTTGTTTATACAACCAGTGAGAAACGGCATTAAAAATGTGCACTATTTATCAACAGAAACAAACGTGTCATTTAACACATTCAATGTTGAAGAATCTGGTCGGTCATTGGAAAATAGTTCCTATAAATTCCTGCAAGACACTGCAAATCACAACAATGCCATGAGCTCCATCACTACTAGTGGGAGTGCTGACCATCTCAAGGGGAGAAGTGATACCTTAGTCTTCCAGAAGTCTGGCTTTAACTACAAATCTACTGAAGATTCTGCAAAGTTCAACAATCATATGAGTACGTACAATGAAGGCCATCAACCAAACACCCCTGAGAACATACCAAGTAAAGAACCAAAAGATGGATCTCCAGTTCAACCAAGTCTTCTAACCCTAATGAAAGATAGGAGATTAACGCTAGAGCAAGTGGTAGCCATAGAGGCCCTTACTCAACTGTCAGAAGCCCCATCTGAGAATTCATCACCATCCAAGTCAGAGAAGGATGAAGAAACAGATCAGAGAACAGCTAGTTTGCTTAATAGTTGTAAAGCTATCCTCTCTTCTGTAAGAAAAGACCTCCAAGACCCAAATGTACAAAGAGCGCCACAAAGTCTTCATCATGCTCCAACGTCAGAGAAGCAAAGTCCATGTGACATGGTGGTGTTCAATGGCCAAAGTACCCTGTCCAAGTCACATGTCAGCTTGGCCACTAACCAAGCATCCACAAAGCCGCATGAACCTTCAAAAGCAAAACATTCAGTATCTTCTTTGATACCAAAATCAAATTCATCTAATGTTGATATCGGTACAAGTGTAGCAGAAGTTAAAACAACTCCGAATGATTGTTCAATGAATGTGCACCAGCTGCCACCCACCAGTAATAACTTGGGGTATTGCAACCCATCATTGGACAGCAATAAAAATTTGATATCAAAAGATGATCCAGTATGTCAGGATGTGTCCTACAGTCAAATTGAAGAAGACGTTGCCACACAGCTAACACAACTTGCATCACTAATTAAATGCAACTATGTAAAAGCTGAGGACAAGAATGTTGAAAGTGCACCAACGAGCCTCGTTCCATATAAGGTGCAGCTAAAAAATAATCTCGAGAAGGGGACAATACAAAAGAAACCACCTTCAAGTGTCCAGAATAACCATGGCTCATCTTTAGCAAAGCAAAAGAACACAACTCAGAAAAAGGCAAAATCTGCCCCTTCAAGAGATCGTCGGAAAAAGAAGTCCCCAGTCCTAAGCTGTCAAGAAAATGATCAGAAGAAGCAGGAACAGTTATCATATGAGTATAGTAAGTTACATGACCTTTGGATAGCCTCAAAATTTCAAAGGTTTGGTCAATTCGGTCCCCATGATTTTCCTGTTTTGTTAGGAAAAATTCCTACTTTTGCCAAAGTCCTGAAACCATTGGCTCAAGCCAGTACACCCCTAGAACACAAAAAGTTATTTCCTCCACTATCTCAGATAAAAATTGAAAAATATTCCACATTAATACAGCAAAAAATGAAGGTTGAACCATTGGATTCTCTTCCAGTATGTCCTGTGAAAACAGAATCCAATGGGCAGGTGTTTACAGAGAAAGTTTGTAATTCTCAGGTACCGGCAACAGTGAATGTCAATCAGAAAGCTCATCCTTTGCCCCAGCCCTCTGCTCCATCTAACCAGTGTGCTAATGGGATGACTGGCAGTGACCAAACACAGTTGAAACAGGAGGTAGAAGAGCATCTTGTCCATCAGAGACTGCCCGAGTTGCCTGGTGTCTCCCAGGAAGCACCCTTACCAGACCCAGCACAAATTCTCAGGAATGTAAATGTAGTAAGTTCAGGTGGAATTACAGTGGTTTCTACCAAAAGTGAAGAGGAAGTCTGTTCATCTAATGCTGGAGCATCAGAAATGCCCCCCACAGAGAATGCACAGAAAGCTTTTAATGATTATACCATGAATTTCTTAACTAACCCTGCGAAAAACCTGGTGGCTGCGACGAAAGATTCTGAAGTGCCAGCTTGCGACTGTCTTGGTAAGTGCTTGTGAGTACACACTCTTCTGTTGACTGCAATTGCTCCCCAACATCACAGAATTCATTTTTTTGTTTTGTTTTTGTTTTTTGGTGCTGGGGGTTTACCTCAGGGTCATTCTACCTCTGAGCTACACCCCCAGCCCTATTTTATTTTATTTATTTATTTATTTATTTTTACAGTACTGGGGATTGAACTCGGGCATTCTACCTCCGAGCTACACCCCCAGCCCTATTTTTATTCTTTATTTTGAAACTGAATCTCACTAAATTGGGGAGTGACTTACTAGGTAGCTGAGGCTGGCCTCGAACCCCGATCCTCCAGTCTCAGCCTCCCAAATGCTGGGATTACAGGCGTGCGCCACCACGCCCGGCTCCCTATTTTTTATTCTTTATTTTGAAACCTAGTCTCACTAAGTTGCAGAGTGCCTCACTAGGTAGCTGAAGCTGGCAGCGAACCTGGATCCTCTGGTCTCGGCCTCCTGAATGCTGGGATTACAAGCGCGCGCCACCACGCCTGGCCCTATTTTATTTTGAAACAGGGTCTTACTATATTACTGAGGTTGACGGAGAACCTGCAATCCTCCAGTCTCAGCCTCCCAAGTACTAGGATTACATGTGTGCACCACCATTCCTGGCTAGAACTGAGTTCTAATTCCTCTTTTTGTATGGTGTTTTTGCCTCCTTTCTATTCTAGCTAAGATAGACTAAATTCTGTACCAATTTTTCTGTTGGGTCTTTATTCATTTTGCTCAGAAAAATGGAAATTGCAACTCATGATTTGGAAAATCCAAGGTAAAGTTTCTCAAGTGGAAAGTAGGCTGATTTCTCTCAAGGCAAATGTCCCAAGTTGTTTATTGTCATAGCATAAGAATGAGTTCCCTTCCTTAATACTTCATCACAGTTGAATTGTTCATGGACAAGTTAACAAATAAATGTACTAAGTATCTGCCATCCCAGTCAATAGCTGAAACTGGTTTATTTCTTTTTCAGTGTCTAATGCATCTATATTTTTGTAATAAAAAAGGTGTACCCAGCTACCCACCATTTTTTATTTGTGGGTACTGGGGATGAGCCCAGGGACATTCTACCTCCGAGCTACACCTCCAGTCCTATCCAGGCCTATTTTTATTCTTTATTTGAAACAGGGTGTCATTGAGTTGCTGAGGTCCTCACTAACTAGTTGAGGCTGGCTGTGAACCTGGCTTCTCCAGTCTCAGCCTCCCAAGAAAGGGGGTTACAAGAGTATGCCCAGGCCGGGCGTGGTGGTGCAAGCTTGTAATCCCAGCATTTGGGAGGCTGAGACCAGAGGATACGGGTTCAAGGCCAGCCTCAGCTGCTTAGTGAGGCACTCCGCAACTTAGTGAGACCCGGTTTCAAAATAAATAGGGCTGGGGATGTAGCTCAAAGGTAGAACGCCCCTGAGTTCAATCCCCAGTACAGCAAAAAAAAAAAAAAAAAAAAAAAAAAA
>PVLC010048234.1:0-10829 GCA_004027655.1 Graphiurus murinus
TGCCAGTCTGATGGACCATTCACACCACAGCAGTGGTCCTGTCAGTGGATAAGAGACATGGAATTCTCTTTCATGTCCTGCCTAGAGCCATTAAGGTAGCCACTGAGATTTTATATAGAGAAAGAAGATATGGAAAGTGTGCCTATACTTACTAAAAAAACCCCCAAACTAAAGAGCTAAAGGCATTAATAAATTACATTTTAGAGTTTGCAAAATATTTTTTATATTTCCTAGCCATTTATGAGCTCTGTACATTTCGACATTAAACTCTCTAAGCCTCATTTTCTTAGCTGTGGAATTAGGATAAATATAGCACTTGCTTTATAGAGTTTTTGTGAGGATCAAGCGAGATAATATACTTAATGGGTTTGTATAATGCCTGTCTCAGAATAAGCCCCTAGTAAATGTTAATTATTATTAGTGCTAATATCTTGCTAAAACAATGTGAGAGAGGTATAATTATTCTAGTATTACATATGAGCAAATTTAAAAGAAGAAAATTAAAAATTTTAGCAGTGAAGAAATTATGACTAATTCTTGTTTCACATTTCTTTGTTTTTTTTAACATTTTTTTCTAGAGTAATTGTGTATTACTTTTATAAGGGAAGAAAATAAACTGGGAAAAAAATTTAAAACCTGGTGGCATACTGTTATGCCTCTACATAGAAAAGGAAAATCAGCTGACACACAGCTGATACCCTTACAGTCTGGATAGAACTGAAGAGAGAAGACAAAACAATTCATGTAACTTTCCTTGCCATAAATTCTGCTACAATGTTTCAAGGGAGGAAGTTAAAACTGCAGGTGTCTACCAACTTTTAGAACAAATGTATTGAAGCAAACCGGATGATAAAAACCATCTTTAAAGGATGCCCAATTTTGTCATTGTTTTATGGGAAATATCTAATCGGGGAAAATAATCATTGTAATTTTGATCAGAGCATTCTGAGGGAAATGGTTAAGTTTGACCCAGTCTTATTTCAAACCAGGATTTCAGTAGAGAGAGAGAGAAAAGTTCCAAGTCCAGAACTGCGCTTTGTAGTACACCAACACCGAGTTGGGAAAAGTGTGAAACCCAGCGCAGGAGGCTCAGAAGGAGCGACCACCGGACAAGTGCTGTTGAGATGTCACATCAAGGACAGGTACCCCCCACCACTGGGTGTGGCAGGAAGGTAACGAAAGAAAGGGGCTTTCAGTGGGGTGGTGGCTACAGCCAATTTTAGCTGGATAGAAGCAGATGAGAGGTGTGAATGTTAAAACAGCACACGTGGGCATCTCTTTTGAGATGTGCCATGAAACAGAACAGTAGAACAGAATAGTGGGTATGCACTGAGCAAGAATTTTTTGAAAAGTTGTATGATTTAATGTGTTCTTGTAGGCTAATGTGAGGGAGAAACTGACAAGGCAGATCAGAGTAGGGAAGATCCTTGGAGCAAAGGAGACAGAATGCAGACCCAAGGGCAAGGTTTTATTTTCATGTAAATGAGACCTGAGTTCTAAGAGGCAGAGGGTATAATTAATCTAAAGTTCGTTAATTACCCACCCCCAAAGGTAACCTAATCAACACCATGGCTTGAAATAAAATACAGTTCTAGGAGTACCACTGAGTCATGTGTTCACCATCCCCCTCCACACTAAAGAGGCATAGATAACCTTGCCTGCAAGGAGACTCTTTCTGAAGGAACCCCCCTGGAGGCACTGACTTCACTCCAACCACAGCCCCTGGTTACTGGTTTAACTACAAAATGGCATGTCCCCAGGACCTCCTGCCTTACCTGGAGCATAAGCCTGTCCCAAGTTTTGGTGACTCCGTTGTTTTTCCACTGGTCATCGTTGTTCGGAGGGCTGTTGTTTTGGTACCTCACCAGCATCTGCTTCAGGAAGAGGTTGGGTGTGAACTACAGGGGAAGAGGCGACACGAGAGGGAGAGAGTTAGCATGTAATTCCCAAGGAATGGAAAAAAGATGGTCTTGTGTCTTGCTGAGGACACTAAAAATTCTCTTAGAGCAAAACTACACTCAGAGGCACCAAGAAGAGATGGCTGAGGCAGCTTTTGGTTGACTGAAGTCCCCATGCATGGAAGATATCCCCATCTTCAGACAAATCACTGCCTGAGCAGCATGGGTTAGAGAGATAGTCAAAGGAAGAGAAAGGAAGACACTGAATTGAGAGTGAGCCTTAGATGAGGTAGAATATGGATCATCCCAGAAGGTCAGTGGCCGTGGTAGAGTGGATAGGAGCTGAGGGGTTACCAGTGTGGGTGCTGGGCTCAAAATTCCTGCTCTTTTACTTGCTAACTGTGTAACTTTAGAGGAGTTACTTTCCTATTTTGTGTTTCATTTTTTTTTAAATAATTTTTTAAATGGCAAGTGAAACTGCTTATTTCTTAGGTTTGTAAGTATTAAGTAAAATTACATATGTATTACTAGTGTGCATACTAGATGCCTGGCATGGGGCAATGGCTTAATACATGACAGCTATTATATGATTAGGGTAATGGTGACCCATATCACCATTGTGTGTGTGTGTGTGTTTTGAGAGTATACTCACAAAGTCTCGCTGTGTCGCTGCTGTGATACAAGATGCGACTTCAAAACCATACACTATAAACATCAGGATGAAATACTGGAAAGGAAACAAATGAGAAAAAAAGAATTACCTTACTCCCTGAAGAGGGAATTCCCAAATGACTGCTAGGATTTTCCAGTACATTCTCTGAAGTATAATCACCTGACCATTCATGCATTATCTCACAAAGCCCCTTTGATCAGCTGCTTGCAATGGGACTTGGTGAGAGGTGCTGGGAATACGGCTTGGTGCTACTCAGCTCAATTCTCTGTTTTTCTCCAGAGAACAAATGGGCATTGAACAGAGCTTTCTCATCCAGTTACTAAATTTCTATTTTAACTGGGAGGGAAAAATTGCAAGAGAATGAACTGGTGTGTGTGTGTGTGTGTGTGTGTGTGTGTGTGTGTGTGTACACGTGTTTGCATGCTCAGTGCCAGGCAAGAGTACACACAATGTAAAGCTTTATGAATGCCCTCTCTCTGATTGGGGGAAATTTTCTTTATGATGTGCTGAGAATTTAGAATCATAGAGGTCAGAAAAAGATGAGCGGGAATATGTTTAACATCGGATGTCCCTCCCAGCCTGCACCTGGCGTCATCAGAGAGGAGCTGGCAGCTTCCAGGCACACAGTGACTTGGTGGCATTCTCCCCTCACACACCCCTGGCTCACGTTACATGAGCTCAGGTGGGTGAAACAGAGCTTACTGCGTACAGCTGTGGTGTTTGTGTCACTGTGTGTGTGCGTGGGGCACATGGGCTGTGAGTCCTTGTTTTTAACTAGAAAATATCTGCACACATATTCGCTGAGTCTGGGTGGGATTTTCCATCTGTGCTTCCTCAGCTTTGCACATGCACTTTTAGTCCTTGTGTCCCTCTTGGGAAGGGACACTGCAATCGGAGTCAGTGGGGGAGGGCAAGGAAAACGGTCCTCCTTCTTTGGGCCTGGGAAACTCCCAGGGCAGGACCATCCGTCGCCCTTGCTATCTGGCTACAGAGTTAGGAGGCCTCCAGAGGCCCCCTAACATTTTCTCTGTGTTGGGCTGCTGCCTGGCTCCTTGTCAAGAGCTTTGCTGGCCCTCCTACAGAGCCTCAAATACACCGAAAAGGAGGCACAAGGGTGCAGGTGTTTCTTCAGCCCCTCAGAGAGGGTGCTGCTGCTTCTCTTTCCTCCCCAGCTCGGTTGTCCTGGCTGTCCAGCACACCCAGGCCGGAACAGGCCGCCTTCAAGGATCTGCCTCTCCTCTTTTCCCTGCATTCCTTTCTCCACCCTCCCAAAGTGGGTACATTTGCCCCAGAACTAACTCACACTTAGGAAACAAAGAATGTCAATGTTCTGCATTCCCTGGGTACCAGAACAATGATTTGCTCAAGGGAAAAGTAAACCAACAAGCCCCGAAAGTTGCTGGACTTGTTCTTGGAAAGTGGAACTCAGGTCCCACAGCATCTGGGTAGAAGAGTTATCTTAGGGTTAAGGAGGTGTGTGTGTGTGTGTGTGTGTGTGTGTGTGTGTGTGTGTGTGTGAGCGTGTGTGTATGTGTTGTTCCATTACAATGCACAAAACGTCTGCCCTGGTGCACAGGGGCAGGAAGTAGAGGTCTAGGCCCAACACAGAGGGTTCTCAGCTCTAGTACTGCAAATTTGATCCCTTTTTCAAAGGCCGTCTGTGGTTTGGGGCCAGAGTTAGAGCCCTGCAGGCAGGTGTGGGTGGAAGGTGCGCTCACAGTGAGGCTTAGCAAGGTTTTCTGGACTTCTTGTAAAGCAGAGTGAATAACCATGTGGGAAGTACAGGCTGTTGTACAGAAACCATCCACCTTGGGTTCAAAAATCTTCCAAAAGGTTCATGCTTTCTCTGAAAAATTCATGCCTACTTTGTATTTTATATCTTTACATTTCAGTGCCTAATTAATAATAAAATAATAGTTAAGCCAGGCACAGTGGCACACATGTGTAATCCTAGTACATGGTAGTCTAAGATGGGAGGATCTCAGGTTTGAGGCCAGCCTCAGCAATTTAGCGAGACCTCAGCAATTTAGTGAGACTCAGTTTCCAAATAAAATAGGACTGTGGGTATAGCTTGGAGGCAGAACATACCCCTGGTTTCAACCTCCAGTACCAACTACTTCTCAAGGTTTTAAAAAAAAATCTAATAAACAAGTTCTCACAATGTATATTCTTTGGCCTATCTAATTCCTGGCTGAAAAGGAGTACATGCAGATACCAGCTGGAGAAGTACAGATCTGGAAAAGACTCAGTAGGGTCATCCCCAGATGTCCTCCTTTTGGATACTCTGTGCAAGAATCTTCTAGACATGCAATAGTGGAGGACATCCTCACCTCCATGCGGATTCCTCCTCACCCCTCACCTGAAACTCTGCCCCCACCTGCTCCACAGGAAGCCCAGGAATTGTGTTCCTCAAAGAAGAAAGAATCCATCAAATTCGGTCCAGAGAAGCAATAGGGAGATCTAAGATCTTACCGCCAGAAGAATTTTCCTGCTGGACTTCATGATGCCTACGATGCCTAGAACAGATAGGCAGAAGAGGCAGATACCAACAAACATGCCGATCCAGGCAGCCCCATAGATGTCGTCGTTGTTGGTGGCCTCCAGCAGCGGGTAGAGGCTGTGTTGGTCAGACACAAAGAAGATGCACTCTGCAGTCAGGGCGATGCCGCACATCTGGAGTAGGGCAAGAGGGGCTGTGTCAGGCTCGCCAGGAGCACAGCTTTGGGCAGGGGATGGGGTGGGTGTGTAAGAGACGATGACTCCACCCCTGCACATGCTACTGACTTGTGCTCCTCATCACCACCAGGAAACCAAACAGCTATTTCCACCCTGCTACCTTCTTCAACATGTCACTCCATCTTATTGCTGTAACGGAAAAGGCCTAGGCAAATTTTGGTCATCTGTAAACCCCTCAGACAGAGTCTTCCGTGTGTGTGTGTATGTGTGTGTTTGGTGGAGTTGGAGATCGAGCACATGCCAGCACATGCTCTACTACTAGCTTAATCCCTAGCCTCAGACAGTACCTTCTTGTATGAAGGCTATCCCCTGCTCCCACCGGCCCTATGGCCTTATTGTCCACATTGCTGTGTTGTAATACTTGAAGTGCTCCTGATCATATTTATCAGCAAAAACTGGAACCTTGGTGGTTATTGTGCCATTGCCTGTATTTCATGGATGAGTCATTTTGGCCTTGGAATTTGATTATTTGTCCAGGGCCACACAGGGTGTCAGAGGCAGAGCTGGGCCAAAGCCAGCTCTCTTGACTCACAAACAAGTGCTCTCCTCCTATTCCCGTGCCCACCCAGCTTGGTTTCTGAGATAATCTCAAGTCCTGGTATTGACTTCTGTGTAGCAGAACAAGAAGATGCAAAAATCTGTCCCCATAACCTTAAAAACAGATCCTCAAGTCAAATAAAGGTGGAATCGAAGAGAAGCACTAAGGTGTGTGTGTGTGTGTGGTAGTTGTGTTTGAATACTGACCATAATGGGTGTGACTCCTTTTGGATTAGTGTGTGTTAAACTTGGAAGGGAAATGTCGTGTGTGTGTGTGTGTGTGTGTGTGTGTGTGTGTATGTGTGTGTGTGTGTTATTGGGCATTGTGAGCTATACCCTAGCCCTATTTTATTTTTATTTTGAAACAGGGTCTTGCTAGGTTGATGAAAGCCTCACTACTTCCTGAGGCTGTCCTCAAACCTGCCATCCTCCTGTCTCAGCCTCTTAAGTACTGGGATTACAGGCATGTACCACCATGCCTAGCTCTATTTTTTTTTTTTTAACCATGGTCTTCTGACCTATTACATAATCATATATGTTTAATTATACAGTTAAAATCTAGCTAGCATAGTTACTACCACATTTCTTAAAATGAAGAAAATACATAGGGAACCAGTAATTAAATCATTATTTCCCTTTAAACTCTCACTGTTGATTATTTAAAAATCATGCTTATAGGGAGAGGAGAATTTCTGAAAACTTCTCATTACTTACACCAATAATCACATTTCCAAAAATCAGCAGGCCCTGGAAGCAACGAACAGTGGAGTCGTCCTTGGCCATCTTCAGGGTTTCACACAAGCTGAAGAGACAGGTGAGAACGTTACACTTTGATTGTAGTAGGTGACAAGCACGGCTAAAATTTCCATAACATGGCAAAATCATGGCATTATGCGTTGCCTTTTTGTTCTTTTGTTATTGTGGTTTTTGGTACTAGGGATTGAACCCAGGGACATTCTACCTCTGAGTTACACCCCAGCCCTATTTTATTTTATTTTTTAAATTTGAAAGAGAGTCTTGCTAAGTTGCTGAGGCTAGCCTTGAACCTGTGAGCCTCCTGACTCAGCCTCCCATGTGCTGGAATTATAGTCGTGCACCACTACACCTGGCATTTTTGTGTCCCAAAGCATCCAAACCAATCTTTTAGTGATGGAAGGATCTTGATTATTGAACTCAGTAATCACAGTAATTTTATAAAGAAGATAAAGCCTTCCTGAATCTATCAGTGACTTTCAGGTACAGGATGCAGACTTCTGAGAAATGAACTGGCCTTGCAAGGCCAATGAGGGTACAAAGAGCCGACCTGAAGGGATGAGTGGGTGGTGTTGAGAAAAGCCACCTACACTTTCCAACATTTTATTAACTAATTAAGATATTAAAGTAGTTAACCAATCAATTCATGCATTCATATGTTAAATCAAAGGTATTGAGCCAGGTGTAGTGCACACCTGTGGTATCAGTACTTGGACAGCAGGACCTCAGGTTTGAGGCCAGCCTCAGCAACTTAGCAAGACCCTCAGCAACTTAGTGAAGACTCTATTTAAAAAGAAAAAGAAAAAGGGCTGGGGTTATAGCTCAGAGGTAGAATGCCCCTGAGTTCAGTCCCCAGTCTCTTCCCCCATCAACCAATACAACTTGCATTTTGAGGTAAACACAGATAAGTAAGGGAGACAATTGTATTCTAGGACTTTGTGCTTTAGTAGGAAAGCTAAGCTATGTTCCCAGGTAGTTGTAATATATGTATGAGACTCTAAGTACTGTAGAGGTTCTGAGGAAGGACATCAGGAGCCTTGCATGATATGTCTGATTTTGGCCAGTGGAGCAGTGGAGGATGGTAGGAGGAAGGCCAGGTGAGTGGTGTCCAGGGAAAGGGAAAGGAGAGCTAGGGAGTAGAAATAACAAGTGCCCAGGAGATAACAAGTCAACCCATTGGGCCCCACTCCTGGTTAGGGGAGGGTTCTGTGGGAGGCAAGCCTTTTATTTAATTCAGGCCTGGCTATACTTCAACTCCACGGTTGCACCATATTATATGTATTAATAACCTTCCAAAAAACAAAAAAACTGAAACATCTCCAAATATTTTCCCTTTTTTTGTTTACCAGGGAGGCTGTAGGAGCTTAAAGACTTAAACTTTATGTGTGTTGTTGGCTCAGAGTTTGGCCCATTGTTATAGGATCCTGTGTGAAGTTTCTGCTAAGAAATGTTATTCATTTCTTTCCAGTGATTGTACACATTAGCCCGAGTGGAGCCTTACTACCTTAAAACCTTACGTATTTAATGCACAGACACCCCCCAACCCCCCAAGAGAGAATCTTACACAAGTATGAGATCAGTCACATGTGAAGTTCATTACTGGTATGTAGAGACATTATCCCTGACCAGTTGGATTACTTTAAAATCTAGACACAAAAATAAATAAGTAAATAAATAAATAAATAAAATAAATAGACTGAAAGATAGATGCACAGATAACAGAAGTATAGAGAGAAAAGGGCAAGTATATGGAAAGGGTAAAAGCAGCACAGCTCTTGGCCAGTATTATCTGTACTGATTATACAACTGTCCATCAGGTAGCAGCCTATTTGTGGTGAGTAATTGGGCTTAATTAATTTGGCTTAAAGAACAGAAAGAAGACAGTTTCTTTCAAGGAGTTTAAAGTGTGATTATAGCAACATGGATTTAAAGCAAAATTAACCATACACTATCGAATAAAGAGGGCAAAGAAGGGGGGTATGGAGAAAAAGAACAGGTTTAGGTAGACCACCAATGAGGGGCCTTTATCAAACCAGAAAGGAACTGAAGGGACCCTGAGCTGAGGATTTGGCTGCAGAGACCCAATTATATCCCATGAATATATGCTTTTCTTAAGATGACTCTACCACATAGAATTTTAAAAAGGGGGAAGGCCAAAAGAATATTCCATGGGAGAATTCTGAGAGTCAGAATTAGGGCTGGGGAGCTGGGTGTGGTGGCGCACACTTGTAATCCCAACATTTGGGAGGCTGAGACTGGAGGATCTGGGTTTAAGGCCAGCCTCGGCTACCTAATTAGACACTCTGCAACTTAGTGAGACCCCGTTTCAAAATAAAGAATAAAAAATAGGATTGGGGTGTCGCTTGGAGGTAAAATTCCCCCGAGTTCAATTCCCAGTACCACAAAAAGAAAGAAAAAAAAAGAATTAGGGTTGGAAAATGGAGAATGGGAGAAAAGAAGAAAGGAGGCAGACAGGAGCCTGGTTTCAGCAAGAAAAGTGTGAAAGAAGCCAAAACAGAGTCATGGTAAGAAGTTCCAGGGCACAGCCCAGCTGGAAGGCAGCAACACTGATGGGTATTCTGAATACGCTGACGACTAGAATCTTCTTCTTTTTCGCTATATTTTCTCTTCCTCTCCCTTCGACTTTTGGCACTAATGGCAGGTAATGACTGAGAAAGCCATTCTTATCTTCCATTCAACGGGCACACACAATGCTCAGCACCATGTTAGACACTTTGTGTCCATCATCTCAACTGGGCTGAGAGATGGGTATTTTTAACCAAATCTATATTTCTTTCTCATTATTTCTGTAACAACTTACTACAAACTGAGTTGTTTAAAACCCCATGGAAGTCTGAAATGAGTCTCACCAAGCTAAAATCAGTGTGGTGTCAGCAGAGTCGTACTTCTTAAAGATCTAGAGGAAAATCTGTTTGCTTCTGATTTGCAGATGAAGAAAAGGAGGCTTGGGGAGTTTGGTTTGCCCAAGGCCACATTGCTAGCAATTGTAGAAGCTGAGATTCAAACCAAGGTCTCTGGCTCCAGATCAAACCACTGCACTTTGCAAAGTGCTGCCACACTGCTAATGCTTTCTGTAGGAAAAGAAACACCTGGCTTGCCTCCTTGCCAACCCTGCACAAAGAGAGAACAATGCATTTTCCCTTCTCAGGATTCTGTTTTTGCAAATGTCAGAAACTCTAGGCCTTTCTCCACCAACTCTTCCAGATTCTTGTCTCCTTAGTCCTTTAACATGACACTAATATAAGCACATTTCCCCTAAACCCAGGGTTGCAGCCAAACTCTTCAAGAAAACCTGTTTAGATAAATCCCCAAAACCTGGAGCTTTCCCACCTACTCCCTGGGACCAGAATTCTTGAAAATAGAGGGTGGGATGTGAAGCCAGTGGGAGAGTCAGCATTCCCTAGCTCCCCAGCAACTTGCATTTTAGACCAGGTTAACGTTTGCTGTATCCTACATTAGTGACATCCCACAAGCGTCACAAATGTCAAGAGGGAGCCAGATGTAGGCTTCCAGCAGCTCACAATGTAGTCTAGTGGCTGTGGTCAAATGGTGAGTACTCTGGACTTGGCATCAGAATGCCAGGGTTCACGTCCTCGTCCTGCCTGGTCATTACTGTGTAGCTCTGGGCCAGGGCCCGCTCAGAGTCTACCTCCTCATTTATACAAAGGTAGAATACAACTTGCCTGATAGGATCATTGTGATTATCAGATGAGATAAAAGATGCAGGAGTTGTTGGCAAACCCCGATTGTTTACAAGAATGAGAAATTATTAATGATAATATTATTTAGGGAGGACAGCACATTGGGATATGGTTTTATGTACCAGAGTCACTGGGGGCATAGGAAGAAGGTGCTAACGGTGACTGGTCCACAGCCGAAGGCTCCTAGGTTGAGGAGAAGCAGCCTCTTGTCCACTTTCCCTCTGTTCCTGTCCAGGGGCTGCTCCACTGGAGAGGTCTGGAGACCTTACACACAGCTACCCATCTGTGTTTCTTTTTTTTTTTGTTTTGCAGTACTGGGGATTGAACTCAGGGGCATTCTACCTCCGAGCTATACCCCCAGCCCTATTTTTTATTCTTTATTTTGAAACCGAGTCTCACTAAGTTGCGGAGTGCCTCACTAGGTAGCTGAGGCTGGCCGCGAACCCGGATCCTCCGGTCTCAGCCTCCCGAATGCTGGGATTACAAGCGTGCGCCACCGCGCCCGGCTCT
>PVLC010048235.1:0-10823 GCA_004027655.1 Graphiurus murinus
GATTGAACCCAGGGGCATTCTATCTCCAAGCTGCACCCTCAGCCCTATTTTTTTCCCCTTATTTTGAAACAGGGTCTCACTAAGTTGCAGAGGGCCTCACTAAGTAGCTGAGGCTGGCCACGAACCGGGATCCTCTGGTCTCAGCTTCCCAAGTACTGGGATTACAAATGTGTGTCACCACATCCGGCTCCATACCTTATTTTAGTCTTATATCTTAAACATTTGAGATAAGAGCCTTAAAAAGCTTTTGTGTTCTAGTGTACTGAATGGGCAAAATGACCCTGGCTTGTCACAACAGGAAGATCTCTGGAATTGGAGTTTTTTTGTGTGTGTGTGTGTGTGGTACTGAGGATTGAACTCAGGGTAGCTCTTTGCCCTGACATACAGTCAGTCTAAACGAATGTTCATTTACTTAGTGAATAAAGCAGGGGCAGCTGGAGCCCATCCTAAGCCCTCCTGGCTGTGCCCTGTACCTGGGTCTTTCCCTGAGGCAAGCAGGCCCAGAGGAAAATCCTCCTACCTTGTTGAGGGTGTTGAGAGCTGCCTGGGCCGCCGTGAGCGCGGGCTCTGCTTTCCCCAGATCCTCCTCACAGTCCTTCTGCTTCTGCTTCACCTCCAGCATGATGAGGGCCACCTTCTGCTCCTCCTCATCGGCGACGGCTTTCTCTCTGCTCACCTTGTCGGTCTCCACGCCCACCACCTGGATCAGCTTGTCAGCGTCTTCATTCTTCTGCTTCAGCTCCACTTCCTGGGTGGCCAGCTTGGCTTTCAGATCGTCCACCTGCATCAGAGAAGCACAGGGCCTTTCAGGAGTCGTAACCAGAGGGACTGTGGGCCCAGCTGCAGAGCAAAACACAAAGCCAACTCCTGATGCAAAGTGCCAAGTTCCCTTCTTAAGGAGACCAAGCTCCCACACCTGGGAAAGGAAACGGAGGGAACACTGGATGCCCTTTCCCCTCCATAGAACGTGCGGTGGAATATTCTAGACAACAGCTGCTCTGGACCTTCTCCTTGATGCTCAATGATTGGGGCTGTCTGCGCTGACACAGGTGCCTGTGTCTTTGAAAACGTCATGTGTCTAACACACTACTTTCACATAATAGGCCCTTAATAAAGATCGGTTGTTTGGTTAAAAGTGGCCCCCGTGGAATGTGCCAAGGATTTCCAAAAAGGAAATGTCACTGTGTGGCCTGAGAGACCAAATGAACAAATGGACAATGGTCAGACGGGAGAGAACAGATTCTGGGCAACCCTTTTTGGGGCCTCTCTCCTGCAGAGGAGTTTTACTGTTTTCTTCTCTATCCTCTATCAAACTCTGAGTTCTGAAAACAAACAACAAGAATAGCAACAACAACAAGAACAGAATTCTGACCCAGAACCTGTGCAGAGAAACCAACCCCTTACCTACAATAACCACCGCAGGAGGCCAGCTTACTACAAGTCAGACTTGTAAGAAGTCAGATTGCTATAAACAGACAGTAACCCCTACAGAAATCTGTCCAAAATGGCGAGGACTTGATTTGTCCCTTCTTCCAACTTAGGACCAAAGAAAGCCAGACATGTTCCCCTAACCAGACACATAGGATGCACACAGGAACCACTTCTAGTGAACTTGTCTGCGGCTTCCCTGGGCCAACGGTGTTGCTCAGAGTATAGCTAAAACCCTCTCCCTTCTTCAATGTCAAGTTCCCCCGCCCCCACTCCTCTGCCTGGCTTTGGTTTCTGCTAAACATATACAGTAGTGGATGATTCTCTTGCTGTAGGAAGCACCCACTAAATAGCCTTGATGGTTCTCATTTGGGTGGTCTTCATGTATGTCCACAATTCTTATTAGAAATAGATGGCCAGACCTGGATGTGGTGGTGCACATCTGTAATCTCAGTATTCGAAGCTAGCTTTAGCAACTTAGCAAGGCCCTCAGAACATAGTGAGACCCTGTTTCAAAAATAAAAATAAAATAGGGCTGGAGGTGTAGCTCAGAGGTAGAATGCCCCTGGGTTCAGTACTCAGCACCACACACACACACACACACACACACACACACACACACACACACACACAGAAATAGATGACCAGGTTATAATGGGACTACAAGTATCTTCATGGTCCAGACCAGCTGAGTTCCCCACCCAGCATCTGAAATCCAATGCCACGCAGAGGCTTAATGAAGCGATGGAGGATATCAGTACTGGGGAATCATCCATTTGTCGAATGTGCTGGGGAGAGAGGAGGACATCCAGCTCAGCAGAAGGTGGTGGTTCTCAGAACCTGCTTCCTGGACCAGAATCGGCATCACCGAGCAAGTTCCCTGGCCCTACTCCAACGTGCTGGGTTAGAAATTCTGGAGGTGGGGCCTGGCAACATTTTTTTTAAATACTTTTGTTGGTGCATTATAATTAAGCATCATCATGAGATTCAAAGTGATACAAGCACACATGTGCACAGCACTGGCATCTTTCCCTCCGCAGCTCACCCTGTTCCCACTCCTCCCCACATACATGTGGGTGATACCTTCACATATGGACATAGTATTATTTGAACTGTTTCTTCACCAGTTCTCTTCCCTCCCCCAAACCCTTTCCACGATTCCATTGCTCTCTCTCCTTACTTACCTCAAGTCCCTTTCGTTTCCTGTCTTCTCTCTAGCTTCCACAGAGGACATTTTGACCCTTGACTTTTCTGAGACTGGCTGGTCTTACTTTACATACTATGCTCTAGTTCCATCCATTTTCCCGCAAGTGACGTAATTTTGTTCTTTTTTTTATGGCTGAGTAAAATTTCTTTGTGTGTCTATACAACATTTTCTTTATCTATTCATCTTTTGAAGGACACCTGGATTGGTTGCATAAGTTGACTATTTTGTTAATTGTGCTGCTGTAAACATGGATGTCATGTATCACTATAGTATTCTGACTCTAATTTTTGGAAAGATACCAAGGGGTGGTATAGCTGGGTCGCATGGTGGCTCAATTCCTGGACTTTTAAGGAACCTCCATACTGATCCCCAGAGTGGTTGTACAAATTCACACTTCGGTCAACAGTGTATTCCTATTTCCCCGCATCCTCGCCAACATTTATTATTGTTTGTATACTTGATGGTTGCCACTCTAACGGGAGTTAGATGGACTCTCAATGTCGTTTTGATATTTGCATGTCCTTGATTGCTAATGCTGGTAAACACTTTCCCATATATTTATTGGCCATTTGTATTTCTTCTTTTGAGAAGTGTCTATTCTGTTCAATTGCCCGTTTTTTTTATTGGGTTTTGGTGAGGCCAGGCCCTTGGGGCTGACCATCTAGGCCTAGTGTAATTGCCTTTTTAGATGCAAAAGGAAGATACAGATCCATTTATTTCTAGGAAGCAAAAAGCCATTTGTATTTGCAATATGGCCCATCAACTCTACCCTCCGGAATGACCTCTCGCCTCTCATTTTCCTGCAGCCGACTCCACGCAACAACCAAAGATTACTTCAACACGTTAACAGATTCAAATGCTTTATGATGCAAAATGCATAAGGGGAAAAATAAAACTGAGGCTTAGACGCTGCTGATAATTCCCCTTTCATGGCAGATCAAAAGAAAAGAAAAAGGAAGGGGAAAAAAAAGAATGCTCTTTAATTTTGTGTATTCATGGAAACCGGAGACTTTGTGTTAACCTCAAATAGAGGCTCGTTCCTTAGACCGCGGCTTATATTCACATGTGGGAAGGTTAATCCGTTTCCATCTCCCGTTGTTCAGCTGCAGAGAGTTATTTCTACAAGGACAAAGATGCAATTGTAAATCAAAATGATTGAGCTGCATAATCACTCCAGTCAGCAAACACACCAGTAACTTTTTGTTCCTTTTTAAATCATGGGAGATTTGAGAAAATTGAAGTGGATTTTTTTGGGGGGTGGGGTGGCTTGTTGTTATTTTGTCGTGCTGATTGCAGATATGGCTTCTGACCTCAGACCCAAGGTACAAAAAAAAAAAAAATCCCCTGCTCGGTGAATAGGAGCTCTTCAGTTGTGACATGGATTGACACGAGGGTCCTGTTGGTCAGAATTAGGCCACTCCCTGTCAAACTGCAGAGAAGGCACAACACAGGTTCATTTGATGATTCTTTTGCAATAGAACAAGATATCGGAACAGGTTACTTTAAATCTTTTCTTTTTTTCTTGGATTCAAAACATTGGAGCCACACTTGGGATCTTGCCTTAGATAGACACCCCGGAACCTGGATAGGAAGATGAAGAAGGAGAAAGCCACAAACACAAAAGAGATCCTTTCCCTCTGTCCTCCTGGCCCTACGACTTATGACCATGTGTGGTCAGTGAGGGTGACAATATGGGGGTGGTGGGCGGCCCTCCCTGCTTCAAAGACCAAGCACATGACGCCAAAGGGAGAGATCGGGCTTCCCAGGACACCCAGACACCTGGGAACGATGCTAAGAAGAGCTAAAGGAGCCGAGCAGGAGTCTTTCCTCCAGCATGGAAGTGCAGGCGTCTTTCCTGCGTTGCCTTCGGGGGAGAGCGTTCTGCCAGTCGCTCAGAGTGCTTGGAAAACCCAAGATTGAGTCACCAGTTGCTGGAGGATCCGGGAGAGGAAGCCCTGGGGAATCACCAGCAACTTTACTCCACCCGGGGTTGGAGCTCCAGAGAGGTCCTCTCTTTACTCTGAGACTAGATAGTCACCCAACACTTTCTGATTTAAATTTAGGTCTCAAGGAAGCTTTCCTCTTAGACACAGGTTTCTATACAGACCATATATATCTGTATTTGCTATGCTTATGTGTCTAATAAAAACTTCCTATCTGTATTCTAATAACACCGTTGGACTTTCCCCTGGAGAACTCCCCTTTCCCAAGTCCTCATGATTTGGGTGTGGCTGATTGCCATTGTCACTGGATCCTGGTTTGGCTAATGAAGAACAGCTAAGACATAGAAACTGTTCAACTATGAGCAATGATCCAATGAACCTAATTAGAGCCAAGGGCCATTTACCAGGGAACTTGGCTGAACACACTGGGAAGCAGGCACTCTCTTTATATTGGGGTTGCAAATCAGATGAAATATATACCTGAAGTGGTCACGGCTCACAGGCCGTATCTGACTGAACATGAGTCCCCCAAAGAAGTGAAGTGAGCAGAGCCAAGGAATGCAGGAAGCCAGGATGGACAGGATACCATGCGACGGTCTAGCTCCAGACCTGACCTGTCCAAATTAAGCTCTATCTCTAATTTCTCAGTTGTATAAAGCAACTCATCTGTTTTAATTTTGTTTTCTTGTTAAATTTTGATATCTTGCCATCAAAAGAGTCCTGATAACGGTATCATGTAATCTGTTTGTTTTTTTTTTTTGGTGGGTGGTGGGAATACTGAGGATTAAACCCAGGGACAGGGGACAGTCTACCTCTGAGCTCTACTCCAGCCCTTCTTATTTTTTACTTTGAGATAGGGTCTTGCTAAGTTGCTGAGGCTGGCCTTAAACCTGTGATCCTCCTGTCTTAGCCTCCCAAGTACTGGAATTACAGGCATGTGCCACCATGCTTGACTGTATCATGTAATCTTAAGATTTTCTCTTTCTCTCTGCTCCTATCCCTTCCAATCTTCTCATCTTTCATTTTTTTCTACTTTTCTTCTTGCTAAAGAAATTTGAGTTAGATTTTTTTCAATTGCAACTGAAAAAATTCAGACCAATACATCATCATGAATTAATAAACCGCCAACTTCAGGTAAAATTGGTGCCCTGAGACTATTTGAAAACCCCAAGATAAACTGAATTTAATACAAATGAATCTTAACAGTACATTGTACCTTATATGTCAAAATATCATGTGTCAATCAAAAATATAAAATTAATTTTTTAGCTGGATATGGTGGCACATGCTTGTAATCCCAGTACTTGGGAGGCTGAGACAGGAGGATTGTGGGTTCTCAGCCAGCCTCAGCTACTTAGTGAGGCACTCTGCAACTTAGTGAGACCCTATTTCAAAATAAAGAATAAAAAATAGGGCTGGGGGTGTAGCTCAGAGGTAGAATGCCCCTGGGTTCAATCTCTAGTACTGCAAAAAAAAAAAAGAAAAAGAAAAAGAAAAAGAAAAAAAATTTAAGCAAAGGATCCAGTTTGACAAACTTATGGGTATCTGTGGGGGATTGGCAATAACTTTTCGACAACATTTCTTCTGCCCAGCAGCCCCCTCTTACTCATGAATAGACCTGAGTTAGATCCCAAAGTGAGGATGATAATGGTTTTTGGACAGTGCCATGTAAGGAGGAAAGAACACCCAAGTCAAGCTAGGGGCTCTGACTGTGCCAAGAGAACATGATTTGCGTAAACTGTGAAGCCTGCAGTTGGAGCTGAAGTGAAGACAGAAGAGGTCACCTAAAGACCTAGATTCCTTCATTAGAGCCAAAGAGACCTGGAAGACCATGCCACCACGTTTATAGGCTGCCTCCTGAAACCCCATACTACCATGAAGAGGAGAAAGTAGGAAAGATCCTTCAGAGGAAACTATCCAGAAAGTGGAGTTTGAACTCTGAACTGACTCCTGACCAGATACTAAATTTTTAACCTGTCCTGTTGCTGTAAGAAAATACTTGACACTGGGTAACTTATAAAGTAATGAAGGTTTATTTGACTCATGGTTCTGGTGGCCCAAGGGTGCAAATAGCATGACACCAGTGTCCTGGTGAGGAGAACCCCCTGGCTGTGTCACAATATGGCAGAAAAGTGGAACAGAAGCTGGCTGTGTGTAGAAGAGGCCAAGAGCGTGCAGTGGTCTCACTCTGTAACAACCCACTCGTTCAGGAGCTAAGTCACATTCTGAGAGACCATTGGGCTGGTGACCCCATGACTTAATTACTCTGTATGAGGCCCCACCTCTTAAAGCGCCTCAGCAACCCGTGAATGGGGACCGAGCTTTCAGCACAGGAATCCTTGGAGAACACACCTCAACACATCCAAATGATGACACCTGAAGTGGCTGAATCAGGCTGCTATGCAAGACGAAGAGCATTCTACTCTTCCTCTCTCTTTTTGTGGTACTGGGGATGGAACTCAGGGGCATTGCTACCTCAGAGCTAGACCTCCAGCCCTCTTGTATGTTTTATTTTGAAATATGGTCTTGCTAAGTTGCTGAGGGTGCCCTTGAATCTGTGATCCTGTCTCAGCCTCCTGAGTACTGGGATTATAGGTGTGTGTCGTGGCCGGCTGAGAGTGCTCTATTCTTAAGTGAAAAGATGGAGGCAGAAACTAAGTGGAATTCAGTTACAGAAAAATAAAGTCATATTTCTGATCAGCACTAAGTACAAAATTGTAAATCTAAAGTTGGTAGACTTCAGACTATTGAACGGTTGCTATTTTTGTCATGATCACCACTATTATCTCTACTTCTAGTACAACTAGTATTGTTACAAAATCTGTATTCTGTCGGAGCCAGAGCTGTAAGATTCATTTAGCCTGCTCCTACCAGATTATAGTCACTGAAAATTGTCATAGTCAGGTAATTGGATTCTGATAACAATATAATTGATTACCCTTATACTACAATTGTGACGGTATACTTTATAGTCTCTTTCGACCAAAGAGTTAGTTGCAGATGAAGACATTAAACCAGAGTTAGGAACTCTAAGTGCCATTTTTAACTAGAAGAAGCATCAATAAGTATTTATGGAATGTATACCATGTGCTGCCAGAAGCCATCTTCACATCCACTCCAAGCTTGTAGGTAATTCTGGAAGTGTTCATTTGTTAATCTGTCTATTCATCCAACATCCTTATCCATTTAGTTATCCACATCTACTATGTGCTGGCCTCTGACATAAAAGATACATGAATCCTCATCTTTTTTTTTTTTTTTTTTTGGTGGCACTGGGGATTGAACCCAGGATCATTCCCTCTCTGATCTATACCTCCATCCTTATTTATTTATTATTTATTTATTTGTTTGTTTGTTTGAAATAAGGTCTTGCTAGGTTGCTGAGAGTCTCACTATGTCACTGAGGCTGTCTTTGAATCTGTGATCCTCCTGACTCAGCCTTCCAGTCCTGGCCTTTTTGACTGAACAACTGACTGCAGCATTGGGTGATAAGAAACTTAAGGAAGGAATCACAGAGGATATGTATAAACTCTTCAGGAATTAGAGGGGGCTTCTCTGTGCGTACAGTAAGTTGTCCAGGTCTTGGCAAAGGCCAGTTGTCAAGGTGGGGACACATACAAAGACGCAGAGATGTGACGTCATGGTGGGAGCTACACAAAGTGCCTCTGGACTCCAGGGTACTGTGCAGCAGGATGAAGGAAGGCAGAAGGGAGTGAGATGCAGAGGTAGCGCCACATACCAGTGCTGCAGGACAGAGTCAGGGAGAGCAAGGGGGTTGCCAGCTATTCTCTCATGTTGGGGTCTTAGCCCGGCGGGCCTGGAGAGACCTTGCCCCAAGATGGCGCCTGGCTATAGGCCAGGAGCAGCTGACTACCGGCTGACTATCAGGCAATGGACGCCCTGAGGGCGGGCTGTGCCACGTCAGAGCGCATGCACCAGCACATCAGAGCTCGTGGACAGTGCGTGCCCTATAGGGGGCTGTAGTGTTACTTAAGTTGCCTGCGTGATCTACTCCCCGATAGGCTCACTGTGCTTCCTCTTTACTGCTCCTCCCATACCCGACTTGCATATAAGGAGTCTCTCCCGGGAGAAGGAAGAGAATAGAGAGAAGAATAAAGAAGCTTGCACCATTCCTGTGTGATTGTCGTCTCCTTGAGCCCTCGCGGGCGGGGGTCCAGCACTGGGGACGATACTCTCGTTCATTCAACAAATACTAAACAAGCACCCCTTAGTCCAGGCACTGTGCTAGGCCCTTGGGGTCTACCAGTGCATAAACTAGACCAGGATCCCCTTACACAGGCTACAGCCAGTAGATGGAGATAGATATCAAACTGTAAATATAACAAACAAATGAGAAAGTATGCTAGATGAGGGTGCACACTGTAGAAAAAATGTAAAGTGGGACAGAGCAAGGGGGGCAAGAGTAGCGAGGGGCTGCAGTTTAATCTGGGGTCACCAGAGCGGGACTCATTGAGAAGGTGACATCCAGGTACAGGGAATGGCCAATGCAAATGCAGAGCGTGTCCAAGCAAAGAGCCAAGAGGCCCTCTGGCTGGAGCGGATGTCACGGAGCTGGAGTAACAGGAGGTAAAGCCCGAGAGTTCCAGTGTGGGGCTGGGCAGCACCCTAGGGAGCCACTGGGATGAGGGGAAGGGAGCCATCCCAGGTTTTAGTTTTTGTTGTTTTGTTTTGTTTTACAGTGGTACTAGGGATTGAACCCAGGGTAATTCTACCTCCAGGCTACACTCCCCAGCCCTTTTTATTTTTTAAAATTTGAAACAGGGGCTCGCTAAGTTCCTGAGGCTGGCCTTGAACCTGTGATCCTCCTGTCTCAGCCTCCCAAGGACTGGGATCACAGGCGTGCACCACCACGCTCGCCCATCTCATGGTTTTTCTGCAGAAGATTGTGGTGGTCTCAATCATGTTTGAAATTGATGATTCTGATGTCTCACTTGCTGACAGCTACAGAGGGAGAAAGGCAGGGGCAGGTGAGCAAGTTTGAAGGGCACGCTGGCTGTCCAGCTGAAAGAGGTCAGTGCTTCAGGCTGGCGTAGAGGCAGCCAGGGGGTGAAATGAGGTAGGATGCTGGGCACACTTTGGAGTCAGAGCCCAGAATGTTCCAAGGGTCTGGGTGTATGTGAGAGAGGAAGAGAGGGGAGAAGTAACAGGATGACTCCACGGATTTCTGCCTGAGCTGATGGTGCAGGAGGTAGTGGGTGAAGCAGGTTTGGAGTCGGGGAGAGATTAATTGAGATAATCAGGATTATTATTACCTGGATTATCTCAACCTATTGAGATAATCTATTGAGATAATCCAGTTAAAAAGTGTCAAATGAAGACACTGAAAATGGGGATACAGCAGGATGGACAGATTTCAGAGATATTAGAAAACATACAGGATTTGTTAATTCTTTTTTTGTGTGTGTGGTACTAGGGATCAAACCTAGGGTATTCTACCTCCAAGTGACACCTCCATCCCTATTTTATGTTTTATTTTGAAGCAGGGAATTGCCAAGTTGTTGAGGGTCTCCTGAAATCTGCGATTCTTCTGTCCCAGGCTCCCAAGTACTAGGATTACAGGTGTGCACCACCGCCCAGCTAGGACTCCTTAATTCTTAAATATGGGAAGCGAGGCAGGGAAAGAGTCCCAGATAGCCCCCCAGTTTCTGGCCTAGGTAAGCGGGTAGACAGAAGCATCATTCACTGTATTAGAGAATACAGAAGGAGAAGATGGCTCTTGTGGTTTCAGGTACTGAATCAGAGGCCAAGACATGAGGAGTTAGAGCTGGATGTGCTCAATGGTATAATAAGGCTTCTCTTTATTAAATAGAGGTCATCTAAAAGAGGGATATAGAGATCTATGCCTTCCTCCCGGTCTGCTCAAAGACTCAGCAACTGTACATTGAAGAATTCTGGGTTCTGCTTGGTGAGAAGGTCAGAGTATCTCTCCCATCCCTTACTCCCTGGCAGCCATCCTTTACACAGACCAAGCAGCAAATCCCAGAGGGTAAGTAGGCAGGAGGTAGAACAGGGGCTGGTAGGGATGCAGGATGGTCTGAGGATCCTGAAGGAGGGGAGAGGGGAGAGGAAGAAGAAAGGGAAGAGGTGGGAGATGTGAAAAAACAACCCAATTGTAATGCATTCTGGGATCATAGTCTATGCCCCTTTATTTATTTTTAATTTTTATTTATTTATTTACTTATTTTTTGCAGTACTGGGGATTGAACCCGGGTCATTCTACCTCC
>PVLC010048236.1:0-10800 GCA_004027655.1 Graphiurus murinus
AACCGAAAAAAAAAAAAAAAAAAAAAAAAGAATAAAACAGGAAGAACACTGAAGGAGTTAGCAAGTCAGGCAGAAAGCAGGGACTCAACTGAGTTGTTTCTTAGCATTAAGATTTTCTTTTTAATTGCACTGTCAATACATGCTCATTATAGAAAAGTCAAGAACCATCCAAAAGTGATAAAAGGAAAAAACATTCCTGTCCACTCACTCAGATTCAACCACTTAGCTGAGTTTACCACCCAGTGTTTTCCTGCCTCCCTTTCCTCCTTCTGTAGCAGTCACACTTGTAACTCAGTTGTGGTTATACTGTTTGTGCAGCTTGCAGTTGCTTTTCATGTAAGATCGTCTCAAAAGCATTTCCCCCCATATAATAACCTCCTGGGAGGCAGTGTCAAACAGGTCACTGTAGTCCTGGCCTGCCGGCTTCAGCTTATTCACTGAGCCTCCAATTCCAGTGAGTCTCCAAGTCATGGACACAAATGCCACTTGTTTGACTTGCCTTTCGCATTATAACAGAAGCTAAGAGAGTTGGCTTGCTGACACTTATTAATCCCTATTCTTTTCTGAAAAATCTTTAGGCAGCTGTAAGCACAGTGGCTTAGAAACCTCAGCAGTATAATTAACTTCCAGTGGAAGGAAGGAGGAAGTGTGGGCTGCGGTTAGTTAATAAGATCGGGATTGGCTACTGTGTTATATGAAGTGCGTGGGCTGGCGGTAGGGCCTCAGGGAGTAATCAGTGCCATTGTTGGTTGGGCTCCGATTGATTTCATAAGCGAGGACTGAGCTTTTGAAATATCATCAGATAGAGACTTTGTCCCACTATTCAAACTCCACCGAAAAATAGTCTGCAATGTATTCTCTGCCAGGTGGTTGACCCCAGAGAAGGAAGGAAATATTTACCATTATTCTTACTATGACCACTACAAGAAAGGGGGTCTTTATTGACCCCTCAAGAAACTTCAGGAAACAGGCCCTATGTTTTGAGCTCAGAGACCCAGTAGCACAGTGCTCAACATCTTCTAGGAATTGGGCCCTGTCAGTGTCCTGGCTCCTCAGGTTCTGGTCCACAAACCAGAAGTACCAGCCTCACTTGGGAGCTTGTTAGCAACACAGAATCTTAGCCTCAGCCCAGATCTCCTGCAGCAGAATCCAAATTTAAACAATATTCGAAAGTGGTGGGCACATCAAATGTGACAGGTGCTGCTCTCTGTATCATCAAGAATCCTTCAGTTCAGCTGGGTGTGGTGGTACACACCTGTAGTTCCAGTACTTGGGAGGCTCAGATAGTAGGATCACAGATTTGCAGTCAGCCTTAGCAACTTAGCAAGAACTTGTTTCCAAATAAAAATCAAAAGGACTGGAGATGTACCTTGGAGGTAGAATGCCCCTGGGTTCAATTCCCAGCATCACAAAAAAAGAATCCTTAGATCTTATACAGCAAAACCATGCCCTAAGAAGGCTGTCAATAAAAAGGATGCTTAAATGGGCCAACCTGGTGGCTTTACTTTCAGCAAATTCATTCTTAAAAAGATTAAATAAGCACATGCCTATAAGCTCAGTACTTGGGAGGCTGAGGCAATAGGAGGATTGAAAGTTCAAGGTCAGTGCAGTAACTTAGTGAGACTCTATTAAAAAAAAAAAAAGGATCCAGGCACAGTGGGTGCATTCCTGTAATCCCAGAATTTGAGATGGGAGGATCACAGGTTCTAGGCCAGCATTAGCAATTTCATGAGACCCGGTTTCAACATTAAAAAAAAAAATTAGAGCCGGGCGTGGTGGCGCACGCTTGTAATCCCAGCATTTGGGAGGCTGAGACCGGAGAATCCGGGTTCTCGGCCAGCCTCAGCTACCTAGTGAGGCCTTCCGCAACTTAGTGAGACCCTGTTTCAAAAATAAAGAATAAAAATAGGGCTAGGGGTGTAGCTCGGAGGTAGAATGCCCCCGAGCTCAATCCTGAGTACTGCAAAAAAAAAAAAAAAAAAAAAAAAAAAAAAAAAATTAAGCTGGGGGTAGAATCTCAGGGGTAGAATGCCCCTGGGCTCAATCACCAGTACCATACACACACACACAAAAAAAAGATTAAATAAAAAACTCATTTTAGGAGCCAGGTGTGGTGACACATGCTTGTAATCCCAGTACTAGGGAGGCTGAGACGGGAGGATAGCAAGTTCCTGGCCAGCCTTGGCACTTTGGTGAGGCACACCATAACTTAGTGAGATTTTGTTTCAAAATAAAGAATAAAAAAGGGCTGGGGGTGCCCTGGGATCAAATTCCAGCAAAACACACACACACACACACACACACACACACACACACACACACACCACTTACTGTTCAAGAATTCCAACCTTGGGAGTGGCTTTCCTTTTTTCTCTTCCCGGGGGCAATGATGTCTCTCCAAAGGGCCACTAGGGAGTGTCAATTATGACTTTGATGGATGATCACAGGAATATCAGATAGGCAAGTCTTGCCTGTGTATGATCCACAGACAGGCCATTTCTTTTTAGGAGGGTTTGCATTGCAATACTACATACATTTTCAGTGACATATTTTTCAAGGTTCTATTATTGTTAATCATTTATAGCTGGCTCTATTTCTTCCCTTTAGTTCTTTTCCTCCTTCTATGGTCATATTATAGGCTAGACCATGGCTCAGAGAGTAGAATCAGGCTGAGATTGAAGATGTGTGCTTCCTTCTTTGAGGACATAACCAAAGAAATGGACTTCTGAGGAAGCTGATTAATTGTGCTATTAATCCCTGAAGCTAGATCTTTCAGCAAGATTGAAAAAGAAATAGTATCTGACTGCATCATGGTAGAGAGATTAGTGAACTTGTCCTGATTGTGGAATGATGGACAGTCAGAAAGCAGCTGGACTTGAAGGACCAAGGATAGCACCTGGATCTCAGCTCTGTGGCCAGGAAGAGGACACCACTGCAGGCAAAATTCCCAACTCTGGAAATCAGGTGTAGTGGCACACACCTCTAGTCCCAGTACTTGAGAGGCTGAAATGGAGGATCAGAGGTTCAAGGACAGACTCAGAAGCTTAGGGAGACTCTCAGCAACCTAGCAAGACCCTAGCTAAAAGGGAGAATACCCTGGGCTCAGTTCCCAGTACATAGGTAAATAAATAAATACATAAATAAATAAATAAATAAATAAATAAATAAATCACAACTCAGGATTTATAGAACCTCAGGATGCCTGCTGTGGTTTGAACACAGTTTGTCGCCTCTAAAACTCATGTTGAAATCTGATTGCCCTGGGTGTAGTGGCACATGCTCGTAATCCCAGTACTTGGGAGGCTGAGACAGGAGGATCACAGGTTCACAGCCAGCCTCAGCTACTTAGTAAGGCCCTCTGCAACTTAATGAGACCCTGTTTCAAAATAAAGAATTAAAAATAGGACTGGGGGTGTAGCTTGGAGCTAGAATGCCCCTGGGTTCAATCTCCAGCTCTAAAAAAAAGAAAGAAATTTGACTGCCACTGTGGTGGGATTGGAAGGTGGGTCTTCAGGAGGTGATGATGTTGTTAAGAGGTTAATATCTTTATTTCTGTGAGTAGGTTAATTATTCTAGTGAGAACAGAATGTTGTAAAGCGAAGTCACCCCTTTGCATCCACCTATTTGACTTTCTACTTTGTTTTCTCTTTTCTTTTATTCCCTTTTCTTTTCTTTCCTTTCTCCTTCCCTCCCTCTCTCTCTCTCTTTCTCCTCTCTCTTTTTCTTCCTCGCTTTCTTTCTTTCTTTCTTTTTCTGGTACTGAGGATTGAGCCCAGGGGTCCCTTATTTTATTTTTTATTTTTAACAGAGTCTTGCTAACTTGCTGACTCTGGCCTTGAACCCTGAATCTTCCTGTCTCAGCCTCCCAAGTACTGAACACATTTTTTTTTTTTTACCCATTAAACTTTTGTTGGGCTTTTGAGGATATTTCTGTTTGTTTTTACTGTTATGAGTAATGATGCTATGTGTCTTTCCATTACATTCTAACACAAGTCTTCATTTCTATTAGGTACATATCCAAGAGTAGAATTGTCAAGTCTCTGATATGGTAAATACTAACAAATGGTTTTTCCAAAGGAATTGCATTAATTTATACTCCTACCTTTTTCTTTGTTTTTATTCCTTTGTGTAAATTTCCTTTTTGTTCCTTTATGTAAATATTTTTTCTCACAAAGGCCATGTGGGGCACAAAAATATCACAAAAAAGTTGTAGCCATGCTATGGAGGATAGATTAAGCATTGCTTAGGAAAAAAATCCCTTGGGTTTCTGCATTCTGCTGTCTCACAAAAGAGGATGAAATCTGAGTATGGTGGTGCACCCCTGTAATCCCAGTGGTTGGGGGCTGAAACGGGAGGATCACAAGTTCGAGGCCAGTTTCAGCAATTTAGCAAGACCCTGCTTAAAAAAAAAAAAAAAAAAGCCAGGCCAGTAGTTGGGAGGCTAAGACAGGAGGTTCGTGGCCAGCCTCCACAATTTAGTGAGGCCTTCCTCAATTTAGTGAGATCCTGTTTCAAAATAAAAAATAAAATAAAATACAGCTAATCCCAGTACATGGTAGGCCAGCCTCAGCAATTTAGCGAGACCCTATTTCCAAATGAAAAATAAGATCTGGGGGTGTAGCTTGGAGGTAGAACGCCCCTGGGCTCAATCCCCAGTATCACAAAAGGTGATGGAGGAGGAGGGACACAGAACCCCTTGACTGGACATGTGACATTCTGCCATGAGAAGATGCCACCCTCAGCAGCGAGGTGGCACTGAATTAATTTCCAGACTCCTGGAAGCCCAGGCTGTCACCACAGCAGTCAGTGCCACACTGCTGTATGGTGAGGGAAAGCCAGGATAGAGGAGGCCACTGAGGGCTTAATTCTAAGCCCCAGATCCACCACAGAGTCACCCTGGTCGATCTCTATGTGTCAACTATGAGGGGAAGCAAACCCTGGTCAGAAACAAAGGTGAGCCATCATCTGAAGAGATACTATTTTTAGTCTTAAGATCCAGTTGCTTCTGTTACAAATGGGAAGCAGATGCACAGTGGCTTGTGTTTTGACGAATTACAGTTTTCTGGGCCATTTCTGAGAATATTCTAGCTTGGCTGCATTTGAACACTAAACACCAATTTATGGGATGCATGAGTCATCGTGGATGAGACCTGAAGAGAAAAACAGGGCCTAATAGAGCCTTTGGGCCAGAGGCTAACAGCATCTTTCCCCAAAGGGATGAACTGGTCCAGATGCAAAATGTGAGTACCACTTGAATGCACAAAGTCTCTCCTCCTCCTGACAAATTGATTCTTCCTTTACCCAGCCTCTCTGTATGTCACACTGTGCAGGGGCCATGGGTCCTGTCCTTAAGAGTCTCCTAGTCTGCACAGTGGAGACAGATAAGTAAATGAAAAGATAAAACCCATCCCGGTAACTAATGTCTGATGGAAAGTGCAGGGTCTGGGGCCTGAGAAGGGAGCATCTCCACATCTGGAATTAAAGCCAGCATAGTATGAGACAACTGAAAGACAAGTTTCGGAATTTTGGAGCATTGATGCACCTGAGCTCAGTAGTAGAGCTCTTGCCAAGCATGCGTGAGGTCCTGCGTTCTTATCCCCAGTACTGCAAAAACAAAAAATAAACTAAAAAAAAAAAAAGCTTTCAGTGTCCCCCAGAAACAGAAAAAATTACAAGGGAGCTAGTCCTAACTATCAAGTTTAAAAGCAATTACTTCCACAGGTGAGAGAGGAGCTACTGGGGGGTAGGGCATTCTACCACTGAGCTATACTCTCATCCCTTTGGGTTAAATCTCCAATACCAGGGAGAGGAGAGGGGAAGGGAGAGGAGGAAAGGGGAAGAATGGAAGAGAAAGATAAGGGAAGGAAAAGAAAGTGACAGTAGCATAAAAACCTGTAAAATGTGTGTGATGTAGGAGGAGAAGCCGATGTTCATGCGGGTCACAGGGAGGGGTCCTCATTCAACAAATGGTTTTGCTGTTTGCTCTGTGCATGATGCTGGAAACTCAGAGATGACATGGTCAGTCAGTGTCTTGCTAAAGCAGAAAGACGAGACAGATGCACACTGGAACACCAGCCTGCACTGAGAACTCTAGATTGTCACCACTCTGAGGGTTGCCATGGAGAAACGGCCTCAGCCTCACTCAGGAGCTCCTGCAGGCCAGGCTCTGGAACCACAGCTGGGTTTCTGCAGGAGATTCAGTTTCAGAAGCTCTGCTCTGCATAAACTGTGGCTGTGGGCAGCCTTGTGGTGAGAGGAGAAGTTCTCTCTGTGTCTGAGGTCAGGGAAGGCTTCCTCCAGCAAGTGGCTTTTGGCTAGATCATCAAAGATGTATGGCAGCTTTGAGAAGAAGGGGAAGGAAAACCTTAGGAAGGGGTAGGATGAGAAGGCAGCCAACTGAAGAGAGATGTAGCTGATCTGGAACAGAGGCTGACATCTGACCTTTGAAGATATTTATCCAGCATACTAAGGAATTTCTGTTGTGTTTGTGGCCAATGAATAGGAAAAGTAAGGAGGGAGAATGCTTTCCACATGCCATGCTGAGCTTGCAATGTACGTTACAAGGGCTGGGATGTAGCTCAGTGTTAAAGTGTTCACCTTGCATGTACGATACCATGGGTTAGATCCCCAGTAACAAAAAAGAAAAGTAAAAAAGAAAACTTTGAGCTAGGCATGGTGGTACGTGCCTATAATCCCAGTACTTGGGAGGCTGAGACAGGAGAATCACAGGTTTGAGGCCAGTCTCAGCAATTTAGCAAGGCCCTCAGCAACTCAGCGAGACCCTGTTTTCAAAATTAAAAAAAAAATAATAATAATTAAAAATAAAAAAAGGCTGAGGGTGTAGTTCAGAGGTAGAACATCCCTGGGTTCAATTTCTAGTACCACCCCCCCCCCAAAAGACACTGATGACCCTCATTAACAGAAATTATGTTTTCTAGAGAAAAAGAATATCAGTAGACTAATGCCCTTCAGATTTGCTCCTGGGGCCAGGTGTGGTGGCTCAAGCTTGTAATACCAGCATTTGGGAGGCTGAGACTGGAGGATCCGGGTTTGTGGCCAGCCTCAGCTACCTAGTGAGCCACTCTGCAACTTAGTGAGACCCTGTTTCAAAATAAAGAATAAAAAATAAGGCTGGGGTATAGCTCGGAGGTAGAATGCCCCGGGTTCAATCCCCAGTACTGCCAAAAAAACAAAAAAACAAAAAAACCAAATTTGCTCCTGGGGATTGTAGAGAGTCCATGATTTTGAGGAGAAACAACAAAAATTCACCTAAGGCCATGTTTTATTTTTCTTTATTTAATTTTTGTCCTGGGGAATGGACCCAGGGGCATTCTACATCTCAGTTATATCCCCAGCCCTTTTTTACTTTGAAACAGGGTCTCACCCAATTGCCCAGGATGACCTCAAATTTTCAATTTTCCGGCCTCAGCCTCCCAAGTACTGGGATTAAAGGTGCCCAAGAATGCCTGACTATTAAAAAACAAAACAAAACTTTACTGGTGCACTGTAATTGTACATTATAGTGAGACTCATAGTCATACATTCAAAGATGCACATAACATTATTTGGTCTTTTTCCTTTCCTGTTACCTCCCTTCCTCCCTTCCCTGAGCCCCTTCCATTACTCTACTGATGTCTCCTAAATTTCACAAGGTCCCTTTTCTCTCCTTTATTCTTTCTAGCTTCTGCATATGAGAGAACATAAGTAAGGCCATTTTTTTTCTCTGAAGGTGATACAGGCAAGAGAATTATCTATTCCTCTAAATGGTGTTAAGCCAAACATTATTTGGTCTTTTTCCAAATAATGGAAAGGAAGTAGTTTTTCTTAGAGAGGAAGTGGCTTGTGTTGAATCTTTGACAGTCTCATGAAAAGCCAAAGCTAACAGAGAATGCTGCCTCATTAGCTGGAACTGAGGCCCACCCAGGACTAGTGTTGTGAGGATGGTTGGTCGACATACCAGAGCCATCTGATGCTGAATCCTTGCCTGGGACCCAGGCCCTGGGTACAATTACCATTCCTATACAAAATGTAGGATCCTCTCAGACCTGAGCCAGAGGAAGCCAGAGAGCTCTCAAAAGTGGCTGAGGGCAGGGCTTGTAATCACAGTACTTGAGAGGCTGAGACAGGAGGATCACAAGTTCGTGGCCAGCCTCCGCTACTTAGTGAGGTACTCCGCAACTTAGTGAGACCCTGTTTCAAAGTAAAGAATAAAAAATAGGGCTGGGAGCCAGGTGTGGTGGCACACACTTGTAATCCCAGCATTTGGGAGGCTGAGACTGGAGGATCCGGGTTCGCGGCCAGCCTCAGCTACCTAGTGAGGCACTCCGCAACTTGGTGAGACCTGGTTTCAAAATAAAGAATAAAAAATAGGGCTGGGGGTATAGCTCGGAGGTAGAATGCCCCTGGGTTCAATCCTATCCTCAGTACCTCAAAAAGATAAAAAAAATTTAAAAAAAAAGTGGCTGAGGACATGTCATAATCTATTACAATGATTATTGAGTTCTTTCTTTCCTTCTCTCTCCCTCCCTTTCTTTCTTCCTCTTTTTCTTTCTTTCTTTTTCATATACTGGGGATTGAATCTAGGACCTCACCCATGCAAGGTAAACATGCTGAGCTACATCTCCAGCCTTTTTAGTTTTTAATTTTGAAATAGGGTCAAAATGAGCCAGGTGTGGTGGTGCACGCTTGTAATCCCAGCATTTGGGAGGCTGAAACTGGAGGATCCAGGTTCGCAGCCAGCCTCAGCTACCTAGTGAGGCACTCCACAACTTAGTGAGACCCTGTTTCAGAAAAAAAAATAGGGCTGGGGGTATAGCTCGGAGGTAGAATGCCCCTGAGTTCAATCCCCAGTACCTCAAAAAAAAAAAAAAAAGAAATAGGGTCAAAATTAAACTTGAAATGGATCACAGACCTAAGTATAAAGTCTAAAACTCCAAATCTTTTAGAAGAAAAGATAGGAAAAAAATCTTTGTTAGGCAAAAATTTACTAGCTTGAACACAAATAGCATTTTGTGTTGTCTGTTTGGTGGTACTGGGGATTGAATCCAGGGGCATTCTACTTTTGAGCAACACCCACGACCCTTTATTATTAATTTTGTTGTGAAATAGGGTCTTGCTAGGTTGCTGAGAGTATCACTAATTTGTTGAGGCTGGCCGGGCTTGAATCTGTGATTCTTCTGTCTCAGCCTCAAAAGCACTGGGATTATAGGCATGTGCCACCACGCTTGACAAGCCATTAAATTTTTTTTTTTTTTTTTTGTGGTACTGGGGATTGAACTCAGGGGCATTCTACCTCCGAGCTATACCCCCAGCCCTATTTTTATTCTTTATTTTGAAACCGGGTCTCACTAAGTTGCAGAGTGCCTCACTAGGTAGCTGAGGCTGGCCACAAACCCGGATCCTCCGGTCTCAGCCTCCCGAATGCTGGGATTACAAGCGTGCGCCACCACACCCGGCTACAAGCCATTAAATTTTTAAAAATTAATTTTACTTTATCAACTTTAAAAGTGCCCTTCAAATAACACTGCTAAGAAAGTAAAACAACAAAGCCACAGACTTGGATAAGTATTGCAAAACATGTATCCGATAATTGGGCAATAGTTTAAAGTTTAGTTCCATTTGTTTGTTCTGTTTTTGCTCTTCAAAGATTCCTAATGTATGTATGCTAGGTCTTCGTCTTTTTTGTTTGTTTGTTTTTGGCACTGGGGATTGAGTCAAGAGGCATTCTACCTCTGAACTACACCCCAGCCCTATTTTATTTTTTTTATTTTGAAACAAGATCTTAGCTGGGCATGGTGGCACATGCTTGTAATCTCAGTACTTGGGAGGCTGAGACAGGAGGATCGCAGGTTCACAGCCAGTCTCAGCAACTTAGTGAGGCTCTCAGCAACTTAGTGAGACTCTGTTTCAAAATAAAATAATAAAACAGGGCTGGGGCTGTAGCTCGAAAGTAGAAGTTTCCCTGGGTTCAATCCCCAGTACTGAAAAAAAAAAAAAAAAAAAAAAAAAAGAAAGAAAAAAGAAACAGGGCCTTGCTAAGTTGCTGAGGCTGGCCTTGAACCTACCATCCTCTCATCTCAGCCTCCCAAGTACTGGGATTACAGGTGTGCACCACCATGCCAGGCTGTCTTTTATTTTAATCATTTTTTTCTCCCTGATCCTTTTTCATCTTAATTTCATTTCTTAATTTTCCTGGATGGTTTCCTGCTTTTCTTCGTCTTCTTTATACAAATCATTTGCCTGTTCTTCCTTGGGCACTATGAGATTTAGTTTTTTACCTCTGAAACGGCGTTACCATTTTTCCTTCCAGTTCAAACACCTGGTGCTCTGTTGCTTTTGTTTTTTGCTTATGTATTTTCAAATCTTCCTGTGACTCTGCTAGGTTAACAGGAACATGGTTTAGAGTGTTATGTTAAAGTTCTCTTCTGCTTCCTAGTTGTAAGGGAGTTTTTCATCAGCTGAAATGTTTTGATTCCTGTGTTTCCTTTTGTTTCTTCTTATTGTACCGTTTTACAGATGACAATTTCAAGTGTGAATGCATTTCATGACTAGGATGGGTGGGCCAGAGTGGTTTATGAGATTCTCAAGACTCTTCTCTGCATATTGTCCATAGAAGTAATTATATTTTATTTAACAGGTGGCTTCTGGAGAGAGGAGATTTCATGCATCCTTTAACTTTCAGGTTCTCTCTCTCTCTTTTTTTCCCCCAGTATTGGGGGTGGAACCAAGGGGGCATTCTACCTCTGAGCTACACCCCAGCCCTATTTTTTTTTTTTTTTTTTTTTTTTTTTTTTTTTTTTT
>PVLC010048237.1:0-10819 GCA_004027655.1 Graphiurus murinus
GGGTCTCACTAAGTTGCGGAGTGCCTCACTAGGTAGCTGAGGCTGGCTGTGAACCCGGATCCTCCGGTCTCAGCCTCCCAAATGCTGGGATTACAAGCGTGCGCCACCACACTCAGCTTTTTTTTTTTAAGCAAGGTCTCACTAAGTTAATAAGAGTCTCAATGCTTGCTAAGGCTATCCTCAAACCTGCAATCCTCCTATCTCAGCCTCCCAAGTACTGGGATTACAGGCGTGTGCTGCCATGCCTGGCCAGTCTCCAGATTTTAAGTCAGGGGAAATAAAGTTGGACTGAAGGCCAACAGATGTGAGAGGAGCCCATGATAGAGGCATGTGACAGCGCTCTGGCCACCAGCACTCAAGCTCCTGGGCTTATAATATGATTGGTTGGTACCGTCCTGCAGGAAGGAGAGGCCTCCTGGCATAGCAGCAAGGGCAGCCTCTGACTTTGCACCTGACCTGGCCACGTGGTTGCTGTGCGACATGGATGGGTGGTTTTCCCCTCCCAGTCTCAAAGTCCTCATCTGGGAATGAGGGCAGACATCTTCCTGGGGTTCCAGGGGGGATCCCACTGAGGTCACACACACGAGAGGTCTGGCCCAGGCCAGCCTCAGAGAGGCCTCCCAAGTGAGCACCTGGGCTACCTGCTTGGGAGTCCTGGGCCTCAGTTTACCCAGCTGGACAATCAAGGTGGCGATCCCACTTGTTGCTTCTGGTCATCGGAAGAGTGAAATAAAACAAATTGTGTGAGCCGAGCGTGGTGGGCACATCTGTGATCCTAGTATTTGGGAGGCAGAGACAGGTGGATTGTAGGTTCAAAGTCAACCTCAGCGACTTAGTGAGGCCCTCTGGAACTTGGTGAGACCCTGTTTCAAATAAAAAATAAAATAGGCCTGGGGGTGTAGCTCGGAGATAGAATGCCCCTGGATTTAGTCTGCACTACCAAAGGGAAAAAAAGAAAAGAAAAGAAAAAAAGAGTTGAATGAGTAGCTAGGAGATTGAATGTCCTGGTTCTATCTCCAGTACCAAAATAAATAAGTAAAATATTTACTTATTTTACATTTTGCCTCTGAGCTCAAAATGCCCTTGAGTTCAAACCCCAGTACCACAAAACAATAACAAAAACAAACGGCACGGCCGCCTGACTTACAGAGTGCTTACCTCGCTATCAGTACGTGTGTTTTTGCTGGCGGAAGCAAAGCCAGGATGAGAACCTGCCCGGCCAGGCTCCTGCCCACGGCTGCGACTTCTTGCTCACACAGGACAGTCACACAGACTGGAGCAGGTGACCTTCATCAGACTAAATTGCATCTGCAGCGTCTCTGGGGTGGGGTGGGCGGACGGCTCAGGAGCGGCCCCAGCCAGCTCCCTCCCCGTGCCAGAGGCCGCCCTGGGAGCTGGGCTGCGGCTGAGCACCACAGGCCGGGCCAGGCAGGCAGTGAACCTCGGTCTCCTTTCCCTGGCCCTGCAGCTCCCACGCCTCACAGCTCTCTGCCCCACAGACAGAGCTCCAACAAAAGGGCGCAAAATACCTTTTTTTCCCCCTGGCTGTAAAAGTAATTATTGTTTATTGCAGAAAAAAGAATTGGAAAATTCAGTAAAATATAAATTAAGAATACTCTATATCACAAACTTCCAGGCATTTTTGTACATGTGGAGATATAGGGTTTTTTTGGTTGTTTGTTGTGGTGGTGCACGCTTGTAATCCCAGTACTTGGGAGACTGAGACTGGAGGATCTGGGTTCGAGGCCAGCCTCAGCTACCTAGTGAGGCACTCCGCAACTTAGTGAGATCCTGTTTCAAAATAAAGAATAAAAAATAGGGCTGGGGGTATAGCGGTATAGCTCAGAGGTAGCATACCCCTGGGGTCAATCCCCAGTACCGCAAAAAAAAAAAAAAAAAAAAAAGGAAAATGGTCTGGATATATATTGTTCAGTGGTAGAATGAATACCTCTTTGTTCAGTCAGGGAGACTACCCCTGGGTCCAATCCTTATTACAACAACAACAAAAAAAAATGTTTTCTCAATTGTAAAGCATACAAGCCAGGTGTGTGGTGGTGCATGCTTGTAATCCCAGTACTTGAGAGGCTGAGACCAGAGAATCCCGGTTCTCAGCCAGCCTCAGTTACTTGGTGAGGCTCTCCTCAACTTAGCGAGACCCTGTTTCAAAATAAGGAATGAAAAATAGAGCTGGAGGTGCAACTCAGAGGTAGAATGTCCCTGGGTTCAATACCCAGCACCACACAAACACACTAAAAAAAAATTTTCTCAATTATAAAGCATACAGAAAACACATATAAAGTCTTTTTTCAGCTGGGTGGCGTGCCTGTAATCCCAGTGACTCAGGAGACTGAGGCAGGAGGATCAAAAGTTCCAGGTAAACTGGGCATGGTGGCACACCATCCCAGTACTTAGGAGGCTGAGACAGGAGGATCCAGGTTGGCGGCCAGCCTCAGCTACTTAGTGAGGCACTCTGCAACTTAGTGAGATCCTGTTTCAAAATAAAGAATAAAAAATAGGGCTGGGGGTATAGCAGTGTAGCTCAGAGGTAGCATACCCCTGGGTCCAATTCCCAGTACCGAAAAAAAAAAAAAAAAAAAAAAAAAAGTTCCAGGCTAACCTTGCAATTTATTGAGACTCTGTCTCAAAATAAAATAAATCAAGGGTTGGGGATGTAGTTCAGTGGTAGTGTGTGCCTAGCATGCCCGAAGTCCTGGGTTCATTACACACACACACACACACACACACACACACACACACACACACACACATCTCAGCTTTATTCATATACTATGTAATTCATATTTGAAGTTTACATTCAAAGGTTTTTTTTGGAAAGCGAAATTCTTTTTTTTTATTTTCATTATTCAGCATGGATTTTCTTATACATTTTTTGAGTACAATTCAAAGGTATTTATTACATTGAGTTGTACAACCATCACCACAATCGATTTTAGAAGGTTTTCTTTTTTTTTTATTGTAATAATTCGTGCTTTGTATATATACATTTTTGTTAGGTACAAATTGATAAAGACAAATGTGCACACATTGCTCATCTGACCCTTTCCCCAATTCCCACCCCGCTCCCTCGCCCTCCCTCCCTCTCAAGTTCAGTTCAGTGAGTGACCTTGATATAATTGTGTAAGTACATCATGTGCCTTAGGATGCTCTCCCCCCCGCACCCCTCCGTGATTTTAGAAGGTTTTCATTGCTCCCCAAAGAACTCCATACTAATTTCTCCTAAACCCCTTCTCCAACTCTAGGAAGCCACTAATTTGCTTTCTGTTTCTATAGGTTGACCTATTCAGAACATCTTGTATAATTATACAGAACATCTTGTATAAATGAAATGTGCCTGATTTCTTTCACTTAAGGTTGTTTTTTTGTTTGTTTGTGGTACTGGGGATTGAGTTTAAGGGCATTCTACCCCCAAGCTACACCTCCAGCCCTATTTTATTCTTTATTTTGAAACAGGGTGTCACTAAGTTTTGGAGAACCTCACTAAGTAGCTGAGGCTGGATCATCTGGTCTCAGCCTCCCAGGTACTGGGATTATGAGTGTGTGCCACCATGCTCAGCTCCTATTTTTTTTTTTTTTTTTTGCTGTACTGGGGATTGAACTCAGGGGCATTCTACCTCCGAGCTATACCCCCAGCCCTATTTTTTATTCTTTATTTTGAAACAGGGTCTCACTAAGTTGCAGAGGGCCTCACTAGGTAGCTGAGGCTCGCCGCGAACCCGGATCCTCTGGTCTCAGCCTCCCAAATGCTGGGATTACAAACGTGCACCACCATGCCTGGCTCCAGCTCCTATTTTTTATTCTTTATTTTGAAACAGGGGCTCACTAAGTTGCAGAGTGCCTCACTAAGTATCGGAGGCTGGCTGTGAACCTGCAATTTTAGCATAATGTTTTTGTTGTTTTGTGGTACTGGGGATTGAACCTAGAGGTATTCTACCTCTGAGCTATATCCTCAGCCCTATATTTTAGTCTTTATATTGAAACAGGGTCTCACTAAGTTGCAGAGGGCCTCACTAAGTAGCTGAGGCTGGCCGTGAACCGGGATCCTCCTGTCTCAGCCTCCCAAGTACTGGGATTACAAGCGTGCACCACCACGCCCGGCTTGGCATAATGTTTTTAAGGCTTGTACACATCACAGCGAATATCAGCACTTCATTCATCCCCCCTCCCCCCTTTTTTTTCTTTCTAGTGCTGGGGATTGAACCCAGGGGTAATTCTAACTCTCAGCTACGCCACCAACCTTTTTACTTTTTATTTTTTTTATTTTGTAACAGGGTCTCACTAAATTGCTGAGGCCGGCCTTTAACCTGTGATCCTCCTGCCTCAGTTTCCTTTGTAGCTAGGATTACAGGTATGTATGTACCATCACACCTGGCAGTCTTTTCCCTTCCTCCTTCTCTCCCTCCCTTCCTCTTTCTTTTTGTGGTTCTAGGAATTGAATCCAGGGGCTTTCTATCTCTAAGATACATTCTCAGCCCCTTTTATTTTTATTTATTTATTTATTTATTTTGCACTACTGAGGATTGAACTCAGGGGCATTCTGCCTCCGAGCTATAGTCCCAGCCCTATTTTTTTTATTCTTTATTTTGAAAGAAGGTCTCACTAAGTTGCAGAGGGCCTCACTAGGTAGCTGAGGCTGGCCGCGAACCCGGATCCTCTGGTCTCAGCCTCCCAAATGCTGGAATTACAAGAATGCGCCACCATGCCCAGTTTATTTCTTTGTTTTGAAATAGGGTCTCGCTAGGTTGCTGAGTCTTGATACATTGCTGAGGCCATCCTCTAACCCAGGATCCTTCTAGCTCAGCTTCCCAAGTACTGGGATTACAGGCATGGGCCACCATGCCTGGCTTTGGAATTATTTTCATAATTATAATTAATTATTTTCTTACTTATCTTTTCAAAGTGTTCATTGCAAGTCAAAAAACACAATTGATTTTTTTGCATATTGATCTACAGCTTTGCAGAATTCATTTATTAGTTCTAATAATTTTTAGTGGATTCTTTAGGATTTCCTATATACAAAGATCATGTAATCTGAAAATGGGGACAGATTTACTTCTTCCTTTGTAATCTGAATGACTTTTTTCTTGCCTAATTGCCCTGGCTGGAGCCTGCAGTACAATATTGAACAGAAATGGTGAGAGTAGACATCTTTGCTTGCTCCTGATCTCAGGGTTCCATCCCTAGTACCATAAAAAAAAAAAAAATTAAACTAGCTGGGGAATTGGGGAAGGGTTAAATGAGTGCTGTGTGCATGTATGCTTCTACCAGCTTGTACCTCATTAAGATGTATGATTAAAATGCATCAAAAAAAAGTAAAAAAATAAAATCGCAATTTGACAAAAATACATGTCTGTAATCCCAGTACTTGGGAGGCTGAGACAGGAGGATCATAGGTTTAAGGCCAGCGTTAGCAACCTAGGGAGACCCTGTTTCAAAATTAAAAATTAAAAAAAGGCTGAAGGTGTAGCTCATTCCCCAGTACCACCCACAAAAGAACTGTACTAGCTGTAAGAAGGCCCTTTTTAGCACTCCTGAGAGATTGGCCTGTGTACATTCTCTCTCCCAGCACATAAGAGAGGGCAGTCTAATCTCCCTGCCCTTTGCCAGCTTGGTACCCTGGGTGTTTGTGGGGAGGGAGGAGGGCCCCTCCTCTGGCCAGGGAGGGGAGGTGCAGCCTCCCGGACAGTCAGCCTTTCCTCCCTTCATGTGGGAGGCCTCGATGTCCACCAAGAAGAGCCGCTGGTGCAGAGCAGAGGGAATTGTGGGTTTTTTTTTTTTTTTGCAGTGCTGTGGATAGAACCTTAGGCTCTACACTAAGCTGTACCCTAATTCCAAGTGTTCTATTCTCAGCTCACTTCCCTGTATGGCCATGGTCAAGGTGTTTCCTCCCTACAGGCCTTTTTTTCCCCCATCTGCCTTTTGGGGAAGGGTGGTCCACTCTGAAGTTCTGCAACTCTGGCAAGAAATAAATACCCTACTCCATCTACCGTAAAATCCACAGCGGCTTCAGTTTCCGCCGCTGCCTAGAGTAACCACAAGAGGGCGCCCCAGACCAGCATTTGGCCCAGCTCTGGTGCCGGGAGCCTGTGGAGGCTGAGAAGCTAGGCGTATGGGTGGCTGGCTTCGCTTGCAGAGGCTTCCCTGTGGCTTGACATGCCCAGGTCCGCTGCCGCTCCTCTGGCTGAGCCCTGATCTCTGAGGAGAAAGGGACGGCAGCTTCACCCCAAGGCAAGTGACTTAGTATTCATCCCTGCCTGCTTTTAGTTGGCCACCGGAGACACCGGGCTTCCCCGAGTCAGGGCTGGGCCTGGAGTTTCCACTGTCTCTGAGCCTCTTGCCTCTGCTGCATCTTTCCTTCCCCTCCAGGAATGACCTGGCAGCAGGAAGGGCTCATCCCGGTGGGTGTCTGGCCCCCTGGAAAGGGGACATCACAGCTGTCAGCGGATATGGGTGGATTCCTGGACAGTGAGGTCTCCAAAACCCCACCCTCCAGATATGTTGAATGAGACCCCAGGACCTCAGGAGCAAGTGTCCCAGACTTCGGGGACCACCCAGGACTTCCCAAAGTGCCCGAGGAGGCTCTGCCCGCTCCTCCATGGCCTCCAGTGCTGATTCTACCTCCAGAGACAGTCAGAAACTTTGCTTGGCAATCACTTTGCAGTGAGCCCCAAGACAAGCTGCCTCTTCCCCTCCGAGAGCCCAGCCAGCCTCAGTGCCTCACGGGGAGGGAAGTCAGGCGCCCCTCTGCTTTGACTCTCATCTCCTATGTATGTGCTTTCTCTCCCTTTCCAGACTGGAACCAAGGGCCTCATGCATCTGGGCAGGTGCTCTACCCTGAGCGGTGCCTCCACCCAGCGAGGCACATGCTCGCGTTCCTCTCAAGGGCCTCAAGGCTGCTGCGGCATGGCTGCCTGGCTTTGGGCACACCTCCCTAGATCCTCCTCAGAGCCGGGGCTGCAGGACCCTCAGTGAGCTCGGAGGTAAGGAGAGGCCGGTGCCAGGCCACACCTCCCTCCCTCAGGGCGAGAGTCCCTCTCAGATGACAATGGTGGACACTGGAGCTAGAACTGAAGTCACACCAAACCCCGGGCAAGTACTTCACCCAGATCGTCTCCCTTGATGCCCTCTGATCCTTGCAGGAAGGCACCATCTCCATCTCCAGCTTGGTAGGCAGGGAAACCGAGGCACAGAACAATGAGTTCCCACGCCCACAGTCAGCAAATGGGGCTGGGACCTGAACCAGGTGTCTGGGCCCTGGAGCCTGCCCTGGTCTCCCCTGAGCTACACATCAGCTTGGGATCCACTTGGAGCAGAGATGGGCAGCTTGGAAGCTTGGAATCTTTCTTTCTTTTTTTTTTTTTTTGTACTGGACATTGAACTCAGGGGCATTCTGCTTCCAAGCTACATCCTCAGCCTTTAAAATTTTTTATTTTGAGGCCGAGTGTGGTGGTGTACACTTATAATCCCAGCATTGGAGGCTGAGACCAGAGGATCCGGGTTCGTGGCCAGCCTCAGCTACTTAGTGAGGCCCTCTGCAACTTAGTGAGACCCTGTTTCAAAATAAAGAACAAAAAATAGGTCTGGAGGTATAGCTCGGAGGTAGAATGCCCCTGAGTTCAATCCCCAGTACGGCAAAAAACAAAAAACAAAAAACAAAAAATTTGAAATAAGGTCTCACTAAGTTGCTAAGGCTGTCCTTAAACCTGCTGTCCTATCTCAGCCTCCCAAGTATTGGGATGACAGGTGTGTGCCACCAGGCCCAGCTAGCTTGGGGTCTTTTTGTTCTCTATATCAGAATCATCAAGGGTCAGAGATCCAAACTTCCCTTCTCAGGACTGAAATATGGCCAGAAAGGAGTGCTGATATTTTTTTTGTCTGTCTCTGTCTCTCTGTCTCTGTTTCTCTCTCTGTCTCTGTTTCTCTCTCTCTCTGTGTGTCTCTCTCTCTCTCTCTCTTTCTCTCTCTCTCTCTCTCTCTCTCTCTCTCTCTCTCTCACACACACACACACACACACACACACACACACACACGCAGATGGTATCTGGAGGAAAGCAGGATCTAGCTGACCTCAGGTACTGTCAGAGAGTTTGAGGGATGCCCAGAGCCCTTGTGGGTCTCGGAGTCGTCTTTGGAACTTTGCTCCCAACAGCCAGCCTCTGTCTTGTCTGGACTCATGGGCTCAACTTTGGGACCTTGGGGCTAGGTGGAAAGGGGCACCTCCAAGACTCAGCATGGTGCCCACTCGGCCGCCCAGGCCGGGCACGGCAGTCTCCTCCTCCCCACCACCCGCCCATCCTTATCTGGACAGCAATTTGGGTTGGTGGGGAGGGCGGGGGAAGTCAGAGGCCCCGGGCTTCAGCAGACAAGGTGGGCAGGAGAGATAGGGAAGTGGGGGGGGGGGGCTGGGCCCTGCTAGGGGGGGCAGGGGAGGGGGGTGCCCAGAACCTGCAGTGGGGGCTTCGGGCCTCGGCCTGGCCCCTCTGGTGGCTCCAGAGCTTCTCCTGCCTTCTGTCCTTGCCAGGCAAGACTCTGCACCTTTAATTAGCAAGTGGCAGCTTCTCCCAATTCATCAGTCTGTTTAATTAGCCACACACAAGGCGCCCCACCCCCGGCTCTCAGCTGAGCTGCCACCTCTCTCTTGGAGGCTGCCACCAGCTCACAGTGTCCCCTGTCAGCACCCGCCATGCTGTTCTGCTCCCCAAACGCAGGGTAGGGGTGGGCACGGCTGGCTGAGCGTTCAGGAGACTGGGCACCGCCACTGTGTTCACAGCGCCCATCAGGCTCTCAGGCCTCCGCTCTCCGCCAGGCTGCCTGGAGATGGCTTTTCCCTTTGGGAGCCGCTGGGGCATGCTCACGGGGTCTTGGGGAAAAGCTGCTAGCCCTCCATATTGCTTCTACCCCGAATCCAGAAAGGGACACCATCCCTTCCCTGTCCCAGAGTCCAGCCAGCCCCCCTGAGAGGCCGTCCCTCAGGAGAGGGGCTCGTCCTCCGACCCTGCCCCAGCAGCCAGATTCTCGGGGCCCAGTGGAAAGCTATGGGCCCGGGGAAGTTGTGGCCTGGGAGGTCCCCGCCCTGCCCTGCGTCTGCAGGCCCCGGGGAGTCGGGGCACAGGGGCAAGCCCATGGTCTGTGGCTACAAGAGCAGCCTCTGTTCCCTGAAGAGGGGCAAAGCTGGTGCCCTGGGAGCCGTTCCCCCATCTGGGCAGGGCCCAGGGCACCTGGGGCAGAAGGGGCAGAAGGCTCAGGCTCCTCCCAGGCCTGTGCCCCTGGCACCACGGGCTCAGGCAGACCATGTTGGTGCTGCAGCCTGGGGGTTCTGGCTGCAGGACGGCAGAGAGTGGACCCACGCGCTCCGCTTAGGGCAGGGGAGGACCAGCATTTGCTCCGCTACCCTGAGGGGCAGTTAGTGAGTCATGGCAGGGTGTGTCACCTGTATGACCTTGGGCCAGCTGCCAAATTGAGCCCTGCCTTAGTTTCCCCACTAAGGCTCACACTGGTAGCTCCAGTGTGAGGTGTCCTGAGAATTAAGTGACTTACTTTTTTTTCTTTTTGATGCTGGGGATTGAACTCAAGGGCATTTTACCTCTGGGCTAGACCCCAGCCCTATTTTACTTTTTTTTTTTTTTTGAGGTACTGGGAATGGAACCTGGGGGCATTCTACCACCAAGCTACAGTCCTGGCTCTATTTTTTTATTCTTTGTTTTGAAACAGGGTCTCACTAATTTGTGGGGGGGCCTCACTAAGCAGCTGAGGCTGTCCGTGAACCTGGATCCTCCAGTCTCAGCCTCCCAAATGCTGGGATTACAAGCGTGCACCACCACGCCCAGCTTACTTTTTATTTTGAAACAGGGTCTCACTAAGTTGCAAAGGGCCTCACTCAGTTGCTGAGGCTGGCCATTAACCTGTGATCCTCCTGGCTCAGCCTCCCAAGTACTGGGATTATAAGCATGCACCACCACGCCTGGCTATAACTTCTCTTACCTTTTTTTTCCCCCTGTAGTCCTGGGATTGAACTCAGGGGTATTCTGCCTCTGAACTGTATTCTGCCCTAGCCTTTTTTTTTTGTAAACAGGATCTTGCTAAATTGCTGAAAGCCTCACTAAATTGCTGAGGCTGGCTTCAAACCTGAACTCCTTCTGTCTCAGCCTCCCAAGTACTGGGATTACAGGCATGCACGACCATGGCTGGCTGATTTTCCATGTTTAAAGCACCTGGGAGCTGGCTTGGTGACACACACTTGTAATCCCAGCATTTGGGAGGCTGAGACCAGAGGATCCGGGTTGGCAGACAGCCTCAGCTACCTAATGAGGCTCTCTCCAACTTAGTGAGACCCTGTTTCAAAATAAAGAATACAAAATAGGATTGGGGGTGTAGCTTGGAGGTAGAATGCCCCTGAATTCAATCCCCAGTACTGAAAAAATAAATAAATAAATAAGAATAAAAAATAGGGCTGGGGAGCCGGGCGTGGTGGTGCACGCTTGTAATCCCAGCGTTCGGGAGGCTGAGACCGGAGGATCCAGGTTCGAGGCTAGCCTCAGCTACCTAGTAAGACACTCCGCAACTTAGTGAGACTCGGTTTCAAAATAAAGAATAAAAAATAGGGCCGGGCGTGGTGGCGCATGCTTGTAATCCCAGCATTCGGGAGGCTGAGTCCGGAGGATCCGGGTTCGCGGCCAGCTTCAGCTACTTAGTGAGGCACTCCGCAACCTAGTGAGACCCGGTTTCAAAATAAAGAATAAAAAATAGGGCTGGGGGTATAGCTTGGAGGTAGAATGCCCCTGAGTTCAATCCCCAGTACCGC
>PVLC010048238.1:0-10815 GCA_004027655.1 Graphiurus murinus
GGTACTGGGGATTGAACTCAGGGGCATTCTACCTCCGAGCTACACCCCCCAGCCCTATTTTTGATTCTTTATTGTGAAACCGAGTCTCACTAAGTTGCGGAGGGCCTCACTAGGTAGCTGAGGCTGGCCTCGAACCCGGATCCTCCGGTCTCAGCCTCCCGAATGCTGGGATTACAAGCGTGCGCCACCATGCCCGGCTTGCCCACCTCTTGATTGTGCCACCAAGTAGCTCTCCAGTCTGCCCACGGTCCATTGGGCTTGCCATTGCCAGTGCTTGCCAAGAGAACTTGACAGCCTCTCCACCTAACCTGCCTCTGGCACTCAGTGACTTTCTTTTTGGTACTGGGGATTGAACCCAGGGGGCATTCTACCTCCGAGCTACACCCTAACCCCGTTTTTGTTTTGCCCTGTGTGTGTGTGTGTGTGTGTGTGTGTGTGTGTGTGTGTGTGTGTGTTCGTGCTTGCAGTATTGGGGATTGAACCCAGGGGGTTCAACCTCTGAGCTACACTCACTGAAGGTCTTGCTAAGTTGCTGAGGCTAACTTCAAACCTGCAATCTCCTGTTTCAATCTCCCAAGTACTAGAGTTACAGGCGTGCACCCACCACACCTGGCCCCTTTTTGTTTTTGAAACAGTCTTGCTAAGTTGCTGAGGCTGGCTTCAAACCTGAGCTCCTCCTGCCTCAGCCTCCCTCCTGGAATTGCAAGCATGTGTCACTGCATCAGGCTTATGTGTTCTCGTAACAGCTGCAGAAATTCGCCCTTATCACAGGACAAAGATGTTTATGCGAGACGTAGCATCAATAAGAGAGACGTGACATTGGGCTCCTGGCTGACCAACTGACTACCCCTTCCTCAAGGCTGAAGGGCTCACCAGGAAAAGAAAAGCACCTTTGGAATATACCTAAAGTCAATTAACATTCCTAAACTCCAGCCTACCCCTGCAAGCAGCCCGTTCACATGAATAAAAAACAGCACCTGGGAGGCTGAGACCGGAGGATCCCGGTTCGAGGCCAGCCTCAGCTACCTAGTTAGGCTCTCCACAACTTAGTGAGACCCTGTTTCCAAATAAAGAATAAAAAATAGGGCTGGGGGTATAGCTCGGAGGTAGAATGCCCCTGAGTTCAATCCCCAGCACCGCAAACAACAACAACAAAAACCCAGCTCCTTTTGTTCAAGGAGCCAGCCTGATACAGTCTGTGCTGTCTCCCTTCTGGCTCGAGCAGAAACTGTGTAATAAAGCCTTGCCTGTGTTTAAATTATTTTCAGACCCAGCATTCATTTCTCTCTCTCTCTGTGTGTTTATTTATTTGTGTGTGTATTACTGGGGATTGAATCGAGGGGCATTCTACCTCTGAGCTACACCCTTAGCCCTATTTTATTTATTTTTTAATTCTGAAACAGGGTCTCACTAAGTTGTGGAAGGCCTCACTAAATTGCTGAGGCTGGCCGCAAACATACTATCCTCCTGTCTCAGCCTCCCAAGTACTGGGATTACGGGTGTGACCACCATGCCTGGCTCCGGCATTCATTTTTATACCTCTGAATTGAAGAACCCCAAGTCCAGTGACACAAATAATCCCATTTCATCACCCAGGCGTTCTACCTGCCACGAAATGCTGAGACAGAGACACAATTCAGCCAAATTCGTTGCCACTTTATAACCAGGATCATCTTTCCTCCAGTAACAGTAACATGTTCCTCCTGCTTATCTGCTACATTTCTACTAACATTCTGTCTATGACCTCTTAGGTAATTTCTCCTCTCTCTCTCTCTCTCTCTTTGTAATGGAGATAGATCCCAAGGGCATGCTACCTCTGAGCTACATCCCCAAACTCCAACCCTTTTTTTTTTTTTTTTTTTGATAAGTTGCTGAGGCTAGCCTTGAACCTACCTACTATCCTCCTGTCTCAGCCTCACAAGTACTGAGATTACAGCGTCTACCACCACACCCAGCCCTTTTAGGTAATTTCTAAGAAGACTGAGCTTGTTCTACAGTTTTCCTCTTTTCCTGAGACTTTTCCAGACCCTGGTCTATTACAGCAATACAGCCTTCTTCAGTGTGCACATCAGGACACTCCTGACCTCTATCCATCACCCAGCTCCAAAGCCACCGCCACATTGTGGGGTATTTGGTAATAATAGCGCCTCATCTCTCGGTACCAATTTCCGTTTAGTCCATCTGAGCTGCTGTAACAAAACACTTTAGAAGGGGTGTGTTAGTCAGCATTGCATCACTGTAACAACATACCTGAGGTACTCAATTTATATATAAAAAAAATATTTGCCTTGGTTCCCAGTTTTGGAGATTCCAGTTTCTGATCAGTTGGCCCCACTGCTCTGGGCCTCTGATGAGGCAGCACATCACAGCTGGAGCATGTGGTGGAGCAAAGCCATTCGCCTGGCCAGGAAGCAAAGAGAAAGTGGAAGGGGAAAGGGCTGCACAATCCCTTCAAGGACATGCCCCCCGTGACCTAACGACCTGCTTCCACCACCTCTCAATAGGTCCACCCCGGGGACCACGGCTCTACCACATGTGGGACATCGTCGGGAGAACTCCGTGGTGCAAAACAAGGAACACACGCAGTGTGTGTCTTTCCACCACGTCAACTTTATTAATCACAAAGCAAAAGGGGGGTAATCGCCACACAGTATTCAAGTCCATCCCTGGTGGACTTACACACGAATTAAGTTCACATTCACACAGCTTGCTCACTAGAGTTCAAAGTCCGATCCGCGAGGTGGGAGGTTCCGGCTGCTGATGGCCACCTGGTCATCCTTGCGGGTCCTGCTCCAGGCCAGCCACGCGCGAGTCTCAGGAACCCCTAGTCTGGGAGGCAGGCGGGGGCTGGCCTCTCCCCACAGGGACGGAGGCCTTGGTGTGGACGATCAGTGGTCACTGCAGGCTTATCCCTTTGGCTGACTGAGCTCACGGAGTGTGTGGAGTGTGTCCGGTGTGGTGCTGGTGCTGTGGCCATCACCTGCCTCCTTTGCGTTTAGATGGCTTCAGGTCCCTCTACAGAGTTTTCCAGTGTAGGTATGACTGCATCGTTTACCTTTCTTCTGATTGGTTAGTGGGTCGGATGGATCACTTTCTTTCCTCCAATCAGTCACTTACACTTTCGTAAGTTCCCAAATGCTGGGATTACAAGCATGTGCCACCACACCCAGCTGAAAAATGATCTTTTCTATTGAAGTTATAAGGTCATCTAAAACCTGACCTTATCCATTTTGTAACAGTAGCTTTTGTGACTTTTTGTACGTGTGTCTATATGCTTCACTCTCAGAAGTATAGGTTTCCTATTTCTCCTTTATTCTAAAGAAAAAACTTGCCCAGTGGGAAACTAGCCAATCAGATCAGATTGTGAGATCTTACCCCAGCTAATGGGGGGTGACACAGTGAGCTGTATGTTAGGAGGACAAAAGAAAGCATGGACTGCCCAGGTGGTGTACTAGCTCTAATTTTATGGTGATTGCACCCTTCTGAGCAGAAGTAATTTGCCTTGCTTAGTTACTTTTGATTTCTTGAGTTTTTATTTACGGCTTACCTAAAATCTGTTTGTAACAACTGGGGTCTCATCTCGGATGGCTGCCATTCAGGTGAGTACCACAGGCCCCCACTCAGGGGGGACACGTTCTCCTGCCTTGTTTGCAGTAGCTTCTGAGTGCTGGGGCCAACTTGACAGGTCCCTAACTGGCTGAGACCCAGCTATAAAAGTCTTCCGGAAATGCAAGGAAGGCCTAAATAAACACCATGGGCTGACCAGATAATTTTAGGCACAAACCAAGGTAAGAAATGCCACAGGAGGTGGCAAAGTATTTCCTTGGTGGTTGGGATATCCCAGGGTGAGGGTTGTGTGTAAATGATGGAGGTATCTGAAGATGCCTAACAAAAGCAGACCCTAAAGATTTAGGTTTCCTTGGGAGGGGCCTGGCCCAAGAGAGACATGGGATCAGAGTTCAAGAAACCCTCAGAAAGAAATAGGGGGGTTGAGACTCTGGGAGCACACAACCAGGGCCTGGGATGGTTGGAGGACTCTTGCACCTCTAGGAAGAAGAAAGAGGTTGGGCCTCCACCAGGAATAAAAAAGAAAGGTATAAGCCGGGCGTGGTGGCACACGCTTGTAATCCCAGCATTTGGGAGGCTGAGACAGGAGGATTGCAGCCTCAGCTACTGAAATAAGAGGATCCCAGGTTCACAGCCAGCCTCAGCTACTTAGTGGGGCACTCCACAACTTAGTGAGACCCGGTTTCAAAATAAAGAATAAGAAATAGGGCTGGGGGTATAGCTCGGAGGTAGAATGCCCCTGAGTTGAATCCCCAGTACTGCAAAAAAAAAAAAAAAAAAAAAAAAAAAAAAAAAAAAAAAAAAAAAAAAAAAAAAAAAAAAAAAAAAGAAAGGTATCTAAAATAACAAGATTTAGGAGAAAACAATGCAATGGTTTTCCATACCCCCAATTCTGTAACCAAAGGGCATAAAACTGGCCTACATCAAAATTCCACTCAACAGTCTTTAATGAAGTGATCCCTTTGGCACCATGGAGTCTGGTGTGTCTCTGTGGGTCACCTCACAACACTATAAAAAGACTTCATTCTTTTTTTTTTTTTTTTTTTTTTTTTTTTTTTTTTTTTTTTTTTTTTTTTTTGCGGTATTGGGGATTGAACTCAGGGGCATTCTACCTCCGAGCTATACCCCCAGCCCTATTTTTAATTCTTTATTTTGAAACCGAGTCTCACTAAGTTGCAGAGTGCCTCACTAGGTAGCTGAGGCTGGCCGCGAACCCGGATCCTCCAGTCTCAGCCTCCCGAATGCTGGGATTACAAGCGTGCGCCACCACGCCCGGCTAAGACTTCATTCTTGAAGGCGTCAGTGTCTCACTTTCCACTGCATCACGCCTCTCTCTGAGGTGGTGCGTTCATTGTTCTGTCTGCCCCACACCTCCTGCCTGTAATAATGAAACCTTGCTTAAACTTGGGTTTTTTTTTTTTGTTGTTGTTGTTGTTTGTTTGTTTTTCTGGTACTGGGGATTTAACCCAGGGGCATTCTACCTCCAAGCTACACCCCCAGCCCTATTTTTTAGTCTTTATTTTGAAACAGGGTTTCACTAAGTTTAGGAGGGCCTCACTATAGTTGATGCTGGCCTCAAACCTGTGATCCTCCTGTCTCAGCTTCCCAAGTACTGGGATTACAAGCATGCGCCACCACACCTGGCTACTTTGTATTTTTCTTATAAAACTGTTTAACTGTTGTCTGTTAATGTTTAACAAAAGTACAACACTCAAACAGTGTTTTGAGATGATAGCAGTCACCTGCAAGACAGCTTAGAAAGAACAGGTAAAACTGACCTTCTGGATGTTCAACAACTGAGACTTAAGAGAATAATCAGGAAATAAAAGAGCTAAAAAAGAACAGCCAATATTTTGGCCCTTGCTTTCCAAGGTCAAATAAGAACCAGGGATGATGGGACTCCTAATGGCTCTGCAATACTGTTAAGTCACCCTATGCCCCAATCAGAAGTATTATAAAGACCCCAGACACTAAGAGCTACCCGTGCATATTCTGTAAAAAGAAAGGTCGTCGAAGAGGGCAATATCCCTAATGCTTCAAGGGAAACTGTATGAGCAGCAATACCATGACCCATCCTGGCAGATGGCACAACTGGTACAGGAAAAGCCTCACAAAGTTCCTAACAGTAACCCTAAGGAGCACTGATTGACCTTAACAGTAAAATAATTTTATAAAAAGTTATATTGGTCCCACATAGGGTTTCCCACTTGGTCTTGAATACCCAAAAGGAAAGTTTAACGAGAGACAAGTGTGCTATCCTGGGGTAAAAAGAGCCATACTCGTAAAGTCATTTAGAAGACCACCCATAAGCCGGGCGTGGTGGCACATGATTGTAATCCCAGTACTTGGGAGGCTTAGATGGGAGGATCGGGGTTCGTGGCTAGCCTCAGCTACTTAGCAGCTACTTAGTGAGGTCCTCTGCAACTTAGTGAGACCCTGTTTCAAAATAAAAAGAATAAAAAATAGGGCTGGGGGTGTATCTCAGGGGTAGAATGCTCCTGGGTTCCATACCCAGTACTGCAAAAAAAAAAAAAAAAAGACCACCCATAGCCGGGCATGGTAGCACATGCTTGTAATCCCAGTACGTGGGAGGCTGAGACAGGAGGATCACAGGTTAAAGGACAGCCTCAGCAAATAGTGAGACTCTCATCAACCTAGTGATACCTGCTTCAAAATAAAAATAAAATAGGGCTGGGGGTGTAGCTTGGAGGTAGAATGTCCCTGGGCTCAATCCCCAGTACCACACACACACACACACACACACACACACACACACACACACACACACACCACTCACATAATTTAACTAGATATCTTCTGACTTTGGCTCTCCCTTATATTGTACATTATAATTTATAATGGTGCTCCTGCTTAGACTCACAAAAGAAATAATATGGCACTGATGTCTAAAACTTGAGTCTTTATAAAATGCTATAAAGCTAAACCTGTCCCCCTTAAGATTTTACAGGTCCAGGACCACCAACACCATAAAAGAAAAAATTCCTATTCCTATAAGGTACTGAAGGGTCTAAGAGTCCTGCTCAAAGTTAAAAAAAAAAAAAAAGCCCGTTTAGAATCAGGTGTGGTGGTGCACGCTTGTAATCCCAGCATTTGGGAGGCTGAGACCAGAGGATCCAGGTTCGAGGCCAGCCTCAGCTACCTAGTGAGGCACTCCGCAACTCAGTGAGACCCTGTTTCAAAATAAAGAATAAAAAATAGGGCTGGGGGTGTAGCTCAGAGGTAGAATTCCCCTGAGTTCAATCCCCAATACCACACACACACACACACAAAAAGACAGATAGTGAGCTGGGTGTGGTGGCACATGTTTGTAATCCCAGTACTAGGGAGGCTGAGGCAGGAGGATCCGGGTTCACCGTCAGCCTCAACTACTTAGTGAGGTCCTCTGCAACTTAGTGAGACCGTGTTTCAAAAAGGACTGGGGGCATAGTTCAGAGGTAGAATGCCCCTGGGTTCAATCCCCAGTACCACAAAAAAAAAAAAAAAAAAAAAAAAAAGACAGATAGCAGTGGTATATAATCTTTTTTTTTTTTTTTTTTTTGGTGGCACTGGGGATTGAGCCCAGGGGCATTCTACCTCCGAGCTATACACCAGTCCAATTTTTATATTTTATTTTGAAACACGGTCTCACTAAGTTGCGGAGGGCCTCACTAAGTAGCTGAGTCTGGACGCGAACCCGGATCCTCCAGTCTCAGCCTCCCAAGCACTAGGATTACAAGTGTGCACAACCACGCCTGGCTGGTATATAATCTTTATAGTAAGCAAATTTTTGTTACTAATAAATAGGATCATAGAAGCCAATAAGCTACACTGTATGCTGTGATTTATGCTTTGTGCCTTGAGGATGTTTCATAATGTCATACATAACCGAACCAGTTGGCTACCTGGCTTCCAGTTTAAAATGCTAGTCATTTGGTTCAGGGTATAAATAGCTCCTGTTTTTGCTGACACATTTTCTGGGTGGAGAAAAGCATATCCTACTCAAACTGAAAATGCCCAAGAAGTTATTAAGGTATTATTAAAAGAAATTATTCCTAGATTTGGGCTCTCCAAGTCACTTAAAAGTGAAAATGGGCTTTCCTTGATCTCAAAGATAACAAAGGAGGTCTCGTGAGCTCTGGACGTAACTTACTATCTCCATAGCTCCTGGCACCCTCAGTTGTCAGAAAAGGTGAAAGGGCTAACTCACAAAATCAAAACCACTTTGGGGAAATTATGTAAAGAGATCTTTTTAAGCCCTGATTATGCTCACTGCCCATTGCTCTGTTAAGGATTAGAATTGCTCCCCAAACCTTTCTCCACCTGAGTCCTTATGAAATGCTTTGTGGTAGCCCAGTCTATGACAATAAGGTCCTTCCAACTTCTGATAATTTGTCCTATATGGCAAGAATACAATCAGGTGATTATGTCTTACTCAAAACCTGGAAAAAGGACTCACCCTTAGACTAGCTTTTCCCAAAGTGAAGAATCCTTCCCAAGTTCTTCTTGGGACACAGTTCCTGGATTCATATGTCTGGAATTAAACCTATCCCTTTTGAGACTTTACGTAATCAAGGCTCTGAAGTCAGGAATAAACCTCTGGACACCAATAAGACCTGTGATCACTATTCCTGTGAGCCTTTAGAAGATTTAAAAGCATTATTCAAAAGAACCAAAAAGACTAAATCTCAATAAATTTTATTTTCATGCTTTTTTTTTTTTTTTTTTGCAGTACTGGGAATGGAACGCAGGAGCCTTCTACCTCTGAGCTACACCCCAGCCCTATTTTTTATTCTTTATTTTGAAACAGGGTCTCACTAAGTTGCAGAGGGCCTCAATGAGTAGCTGAGGCTGGCTGCAAATCTGGATCCTCCTGTCTCAGCCTCCCAAGTACTGGGATTACAATCGTGTGCCACCATGCCTGGCTCATGCTTTTTCCTTATGTCTTTTTCCTACACTATGTCTACATTATTCTTCCAAGAAAAAGCAAACTTTTTTTCCCCTGGACTGGACACAACAATATGCCAGAGATATTGATAAAGGTGCCTGAGACAAGAGAATCACAAGTTCAAGGCCAGCCTGAGTAACTTAGTGAGAGCCTCTTTCAAAATAAAAAACAAACTGGGCATGGTGATGAATGCATAAAATCTCAGTACTTGGAGGCTGAGACAGGAGGATCACAGGTTTGAGTACAGCCTCAGCAACATGGTAAGACTCTTAGCAACTTAGCAAGACTCTGTTTCAAAAAGAAAAAAAGGGAGCCAGAAGTGGTGGCTCACGCTTGTAACCCCAGTATTTGGGAGGCTGAGACGGGAGGATCTGAGTTCACAGCCAACCTCAGCTACTTAGTGAGGCCCTCTGCAACTTAGTGAGACCCTGTTTCAAAATAAAGAATAAAAAATAGGGCTGGGGGGTGTAGCTTGGAGGTAAACTGCCCCTGAGTTCAATTCTCAGTGCCAGAAAAAAAAAAAAAAAAAGAAAAGAAAAGATATAACTCAGAGGTAGAATGCCTCTGGGTTCAATTTCTAGTATAAGTAAATAAATAAATAAATAAATAAGTAAATAAACAAACAAATAAATAAAATGGCTGGGGACAGAGCTCAGTGGTAGAGCACTCCTGAGTTCAATCCCCAGTTCCACAAAATAAACAACATATAAGTTGCCAGGCATGGTGGTGTATGTCTGTAATCCCAGCACCTGGGAGGCTGAAACAGGAGAATTGCAGGTTCTCAGCCAGCCTCGGCAACCTTTTGAGGTCCTCTGCAACTTAGTAAGACCCTGTTTCCAAATAAAAAATAAAAGGTGTAGCTCAAAGGTAGAATGCCCCTGGGTTCTATCCCCAGTACCACATGCATACACACAGAAAAAAAAATCCCCTGTTGTGTAAAAAATAAATTTATTTGCATAACTTGTACCCTTCTACCTCCCATGAGCCATCAAACAAAAATAAATTTCTGATACTCTTGACCTTAACACTCACAAATCTACTTCCTCTGAGTACATTAAAAATAAACACTAAGGCTGAGGGTACAGCAGAGGTAGAGCATGTGCATTAGCCCTGGACTCAATCCCCAGCACCGAAAATAAACAAAAAAATAAATACTGCCCTGCATTTCTCATTATTGTTTAGAAAAGATAATATTTTCATAGACCAAATCCCTATTGTATTACTAGCCTGGTTTAATAATTCCACAATTCCTTACAATTTTCGATTTGGAAAAAAACACACAAAACACCAAGAGTATATAGATTTTTAAAAGGGGGTTAGCTTTAGTCACTTTGGAAAGCAATTTGGCAATACCTAGTAAAACTGTGGACGCCTATAAGTCAGCAACTCTATTTCAGGAAATATACCCTAGAACAGTTGCTCTCAAACCATTCAGTACCAGGACACCATTATGCTCTTATAAGTGATTGAGGAGCCGGGCGTGGTGGCACACGCTTGTAATCCCAGCATTTGGGAGGCTGAGACAGGAGGATCCAGGTTCAAGGCCAGCCTCAGCTACCTAGTGAGGCACTCTGCAACTTAGTGAGACCCTGTTTCAAAATAAAGAATAAAAAATAGGGCTGGGGGTATAGCTCGGAGGTAGAATGCCCCTGGGTTCAATCCCCACTACCGAAAAAAAAAATAATAATAAATATCTAGAACACACAAAGAACTTAAAAGACTTTACACTAGAAAAACCAATAACCCAATCAAGAAATGGGCAACTGAACTGAATAGACACTTCACAAAAGAAGAGATACAAATGGATGATAGATGCATGAAAAAATGTTCAACATCATTAGCAATTAGGGAGATGCAAATCAAAACTACACTGAGATTCCATCTAACCACAATCAGAATGGCAATCATCAAGAAGTCAAATAACAATAAATGTTGGCAAGGATGTGGGGAAATGGGAACTCTTCTACACTGTTGGTGGGATTGCAGACTAGTTCAGCCACTATGGAGATCAGTGTGGGGATTCCTTAGAACACTGGGAATGGATTTAGCTGGGCATGGTGGCGCATGCTTGTAATCCCAGCATTCGGGAGGCTGAGACCGGAGGATCCAGGTTCGTGACCAGCCTCAGCTACCTAGTGAGGCACTCCGCAACTTAGTGAGACCCTGTTTCAAAATAAAGAATAAAAAATAGGGCTGGGGGTATAGCTTAGAGGTAGAATGCCCCTGAGTTCAATCCCCAGTACTGCAAAAAAAACCCAAATAACAAAAAAACCACTATATTTTCCCTTTTCTTCCCAATTTGT